>SZWC01003401.1:151701-185465 GCA_023375785.1 Penium margaritaceum
TCCCCCCCCCCCCCTTCTCTCTCTCTCTCCCTCCCCCCCCCTCTCTTCCTCTCTATCCCATTCCCTCTCCCTTCCCTATGCATGTGCAAGCTTCCCAGCTGTGTTTGTGTCTGTGGATATCTTCTTGCTGTAAAAGTTCCCTCGCTTCGATTTTGGTGGCCCATCCTCCTCCTTTATCTGCCATGCTCATGGCAGATGGCAGTTGGCACAAGTTGCCCTCATAGCAGAAGCCAAGGTTTTGTTGATTGCATTCTTCCAGCTGCTGCAGGAGTGGCATGTGGCGGCAAACAGCAAGTGTCAACGTAGCGGACTGTATGGGTTTTCTGCTTTTTCTCAGCCACCACCCACCGAGTTCTCAAGCCTGACACTCGTCTGTTCTTCATTTGTGTCGACTGCAGTGGCTGCTCCAATGGAAGCCGGACATCGTCTCCATCCTCGACTACGACCTCGACACCGTCTCCCCCTTCTTCCTCTCGCGCCTCAACAACTGCCTTGACTTCACCACCGCGCTCTTCGACTTACACGACCATATGGGGATCAAGTCGCCGCTGCCGCCGCCGCCGGGAGCCGAACCGGGACCCGCGATGCCGCACATTGTGGCCATGGAGGACGTGCTGTACGGACAGATCTTGGTGCATGCGGTCGTGCCCAAGGAGGAGCGTCAGCGGCTGCGACTTCTGAGGACTCGAACCTGCGAGCTCACGGATAAGCTTTTCAGAAGCGTGGGGTTCAAGGGAAGAGATTTTGTCTCGGAGGCGGTGATGCCGGCACTCACGGGGTACCAGAGGCATGCGGTGCTTCCCTCACCCTTCGACTTTGTGGTCAAGGGAAACAATGCGGTGCAGGTGCGGTGGAAGAAGCAGCCCCTTATGTTTGCATCGTTCTGGAGTAGCTGAGAAGGCATTCATTGGTGCACTATTCTGGAGTAGCTGAGAGGTCATCCATGTTTGCACCTTTATCGAGTAGCTGAGTGCACTAATTTGTGCATTACATCGGAGTAGCCGACGATGCAGGCAGCCAGGTAGTTCTGGAGGACTTTCGAGCACACGCAAGCAGCCAGAGGAGACTATTCTCATGGGAAGGCGGAAGGTGGAGAGGATGGAGCAGTTGGCATGGAGGATCTTCCACTGATCTTTCGACAGAGACAAAGTGAAACACCAAGGGTGCTTCACTTTTGTCCACATGCAAGGCGTCATTATCTTGGTTTGAGCATCGTACCTAGAGCTGAAAAAAAGCTTTCTAGGATGCTTGGGTTCAACGAAGAACCTACTGGACCTGGCCTTCGCAGCTTACACTCTGTTGCAAAAAAAGCTATAATCAGTTGTAGATTGGCTATGCTGGCTTTCCCAATGTACCTCTCTTCCAGGTCTCACAATGGAGTGCAAATATCTCTGAGAGACTCCTGTTGTGAGATACAACGATGCGCTGTGAGAAAACATGTGGAGGCTGTTAGTGTTGGTGTCCGAGTTCTGACTTGCTAAGGGCAACCAGTGTTCACTTGCCCCTTTGCGCACACAGTACCTTGAGAGTGAAGCATCGTGGTTGCAACGCAAAACAGATGGGTGTCTAGAAGCAACAAGACTTTCAAGCATGCTGGGCATTCACTCTGCCTGGCACACAATGCCCTTTCCACTCGTGGACCTCGAGGCCTGTGTCGTTGGGCCAGCCAACGTCTTTTGTAATTATGACATGGATCATGTTGACTCAGCGCTCACAACTTTGGGTTGCATGACCAAACACACTGTAGGTGGCAGCAAGAGGCCGCCTAAAGCACTCACACACACGAGCCTAAGGGAGTAGAGCATCCATGGCTAGGGTGAGAGGGCGAGAAAAGGCAAGATAGCCTTGTTGAGAAGTCACAAGAGCACAAGTGTTTAGAGTCACGGGCAAGTGAGGTCTTAGTCGCGGTTGACCGGGCCACCCACTCGAGTGGTTCGAAGTGGGGCTCAGCCGCCACCCCGGGGTCGAACCCGACCGGTCGGCAAAATGCCGCCGCGGTTTCTCACACCTCAGAGCGACTGAGTGTGTGGCCCCGTAGGATTAGCAACCCGGGCAAGACCATACAATTTGCACAGCATGCATGAGCACAAATCCAAAACCACATCGACCACGAGCGTATGTGGTGCATGCAACTCTGAAGTAGCTTCTCACGTTTTAGCCACAGAGTGGCTCAAACTCAAAAACTGCAAGTTGCATGGTTCCATCCCAGAATGGAATGAGCTTGGCCGAGGTCACGACTGCTTTGCACCCGATAGGCCTAGCTTGAACCATTGCTTCACCGGTGCTCAGTCACCTGCAGTGAACGGGTGTGTGAGTGAATGGAGACGAGAGGTCACTAGCGTGTGTGTCAAACACTAACACTCCCCCATGACCCACAGACGAACATCCCACACACCATGAGAGCACAACACGAGAGCAGCTGAACGGAAGCATCACATCAACCAGGAGGATCACGAGCGCGCAACAAGCCAACAGCATGCACAGCAGCCTTGAACATTCCACTGCTAAGAGCTTTGGTGAGAAAGTCTGCACGCTGCTGACGCGTGTCGACCCAGACAACCTGGACATCTCCTGCGGCAATGCGCTCACGCACAAAGTGGTGCTCAATGTTGATGTGTTTGGTGCGGGAGTGGTGCATGCCATCATGCTCTGCAATTGCCTTGGTGCTNTGCAGCGGATGGGCACGCGGAGTTGCTGCAGCAAACGAGAAAGCCAAACACTTTCACACGTACCTGCGCCGAGTGCGACATACTCGGCCTCGCTGGAGCTGCGCGCCACGCACCCCTGTTTCCCACTCTTCCATGAGATGGCAGTGCCACCCACAAGGAAGATGTAGCCTGTGCGACTACGTGCATCCGTATCATGTGCCCAGTCACTGTCAGTGTACCCATCAACAACAACAGAGGGCTGGGACCCGTAGCACAAACCGACACGGGCTGTAGACAGAGCGTATCGCACAACGCGTAGTGCAGCCTCGAGGTGCCTCTGCCGAGGCTGCTGTGAGAACTGAGCCAGGAAGTTGACCGAGAAGGCCACGTCGGCTCTGGTGGTGGTGGCGAGGTACATCAGTGACCCAATCACGCTGAGGTAATCGGTGACATCAACAGTGTTGCCCAACTGAGCCGGGTCCAATGACTTCAGCAGGCGCTGGCCTGCTGGGGTCATCGGTGTGGACGCAGTGGGAGTCTCGGCGAGCAAAGAAGAGAAGCGCTCCCCCAGGCTGCGAATGTAAGCGGCCTGGTGTGCATGCAGTGTCCTGCGCTGACGGTCCCGTTCGAGCTCCATGCCAAGGAACACACGCGCTGGGCCCAGATCCTTCATCTTGTAGACGGACTGAAGAAGGGTCTTCACTGACTGCACGGCTGCTGGACTGGGCGATGCAATGAGCAGATCGTCCACGTAGACCAGAACAGCCACGAGAGGCTGCGACGGTGCACTCAAAAAGAGCGCTGGGTCCACGGAGCTGCGGTGGTAACCACCTTTCTCCAGAGTGGAGGAGATCTCCAGGTTCCAGCAACGTGGTGACTGTTTGAGCCCGTACAGTGCCTTACGCAACCGCCAGACTCTGCTGGTACCATCAGTGAACCCAGGGGGCTGCACCATGTAGATCTCCTCATCGAGGCGACCGTGCAGAAATGCGTTCTTGACATCCATTTGCTCCAACTCCCAGTCATGTTGGGCGACTAGGCTCAAGAGAGCTTGGGCAGTTGTATAGCGACCGACTGGGGCAAATGTCTCGTCAAAATCGACGCCAGGGACTTGAGAGAACCCTTTGGCGGTGAGACGTGCCTTGTATCGGTCCACTGTGCTGTCTTGCTTCAGCTTGCGCCGAAGTACCCAGCGGGCTGAGACAGCCTTACGGCCGGGTGGGAGATCCACCAGCTCGAACACATCATGCTCGTTCAAGGCCGCAAGCTCCTCCTGCATGGCTCTCTCCCACAGTTCAGCATCGGCGGCTTCCCTAGCCTGACGCACGGTGGTAGTTTCAGGCGGGAGAGAGGTCAAGGAAAGGAGACCACTCGCGGCGAAGCATGCAGCAACATATCCTGCTACCGATGCATCCAAGGCACTGTGGAACTCATGAGCGACAAGCGCATAGCCCATGGCAGAGCTGAGATGAACCACACCGACGGAGAGACCAAGGGCATCAAGCCCGGTGGGCCTGGCTGTGGAACCAGCAGCAGTGGAGGGTGCATTGGACCGGGTGTGACGCTGTGACTGAGAGGTGTGCGAGACAGACGTCTGGGGAAGGGCTCTGAGTCTCCCCCCACGAGTGTAAGGCTCAGGCACGATAGGGAGTGTCTCAGAGGATGAACGAGAGACGGGCTCAGTCTCTACCAAGGGTGCCTGAGAGGGTGCGTCAGATGGGGAATGCTGGGAAGAGAGTGGAGTGTCAGAAACTGCACGCTAGGGCGAGTCATCAGGCAGTGACGGCACGGTGGCCGGCATGGACGTGGACTGTGAGGACGAGGACGTGACAAATGTGGAGTGGACGACGGTGTCGTGTGAGGAGTAGCCGTGTTGGACGGACATGAAGAGGAGGACGCCGAGGAAGAGGTCAATCTCAGGGAGGGTGCACCCTCGGGAGCAGAGACAGGACAAGGACCGCGGGGGGGCACACTCGAGGAGGGCGGACCAACGAGGCCGGAGGCTGGAGCAGACCCACCCCCCCCAAGCCGACGGAGCGAGGACAAAGAGGAAGGAGGGGCGACGCGAGATAAGTCGCGAGGAAATACACCCTAAAAAAAAAGAGCATCCCGGGACTCGACGATCCGAGAGCGGTCCGGATCCCAGAAGCGCCAGGCTTTGGACATGGCCGAGACCCCGAGAAAGGTGCAGAGGTGAGCGCGCGGACTGAGTTTGCCGTCGCGCATGTCCTCAGGGAGCCAGACAGCAGCGACACAGTCCCAGACACGAGCGAGACGAAGGTCCGCTCGTCGACCGTACCAACGTTCAAAGGGGGTAATGTGACGAGGGAGAGGACCATGAGGAACACGGTTCCAAACCCACGTCATGTAGCACATGGCTTCAAAGGAGAAGACGGGAGAGAGGGCAGATGCAGCAAGGAGAGTGCGGACACCGTCAGCAAGCGTGCGGCTCCAACGCTCAGACACTCCATTCTGCTGAGGAGTGTAGGGAGCGGTGGTTTCGACATGGACACCGCGAGAGGAGAGAAAGCGAGAGGTGGGTCCAATGAACTCACCACCTCGGTCACAACGAAAGACACGCAGACGACGACCACATGCAAGTTCGGCCTGGGGAAGCCAGGATTCGATGGTAGGACAAACATCACTCTTTTGCTTGAGAGCAAAGACCCAGCGCATGCGGGAGAAGTCATCCGTGAGACAAAGAACGTAGCGACCAGCCCCTCCAAGAGATTCATGAGGAAGGGGTCCCATGACGTCAGCGTGCAAGAAATCAAGTGGAGCAGACGTGTGCGTTTCAGACGTGGAGAAGGGAGAGCGGTGCATTTTGCCTTGAGCACAGGGAAGACAGTCAGGGGGACAGGGTGACGGAAAGGAACGGGCATCAAGGCCTTCAGCAGGCAATATGTGAAGAAGAGAGTCAATGGCTGCGGTGTGTATGTGGCACAAGCGGCGGTGCAGCAACTGAGTTTGGGCAGGCGAGAGAGAGCGAGCAACATGCACATGTGCAGCAGTAGCAGGTGCTGGTGCGAATATGGGAACACGAAACAGACGATCACAACGTGTGTCGTGAAGGAGAGTGCGGCCTGTAGTGCGATGAGAAACTGTGGCAATGCCGCGACTGGAGGAGAAGTCCATGCCCTGGTCATCGAGCGTAGTGACAGAGAGCAGGCTCAGCTCAAGCGATGGAACATACAAGACGTCTAGCAAGAACAGCTCCCCCCCAGGGCCAACAAAGCAAACAACACCAACACCCTGCACAGGTAAGAGTTGGCCGGAGCCAGTACGAACAAAGCGGACAGAGCCGACAGGGCCGAGAGACACAAAGGACGAACGCGACGAGGTCATGTGATGGGTGGCACCAGAGTCCAGAATCCAGAATCCCCCGGATGCACGGACAAGGGCAGGATCACGACTCACAGCGGCAACGGCAGTATGCGAGACGAGACGTTGGCCACATGCAGCAAGACAACGAGGCAAGCGGAGAGACTGCCACTCTTCAATCCACGGCACATCAGCAGGGAGACTCCCAAGAACATGTCCGGACGACAGACCACGCAACTCCCCATCGACAGCACACGCAAGAGACCCTGACTTAGATTGGTCACTCTCACCTCCCTGATCACGAAGATGGCACTGGTGGACGGCGTGAGAGAGAGCAGCGTCCAGCTGGCGCTCGTCCTCTGGAGGGTCCGGAGTGATGACGACCCCAGAAGACGCGCGGCGGGAGGAGTAGGGCGGTGTCGCCCAGGAGGGAGGTGCATATGCACCAGAGGGTGGGCCGTAGAAGACAGGTCCACCATACCCTGGAGGCCAACCCCAAGGGTAAGGAACGGGTGATGGTGCAACGGTGGTGTGGTAGACTGCTGCATCAGAAGGTGAGGGATGATGGCGAGGTGGCGAAGGTGGAGGTGCGGCCCAAGAGGGGGTTGCAGAGGCTCCAGGGCCACTGGAGGACCGTGCCCAATGAGCACGCATGGAAGTGGCCAGTCGCTCGTTGTCGGGTGGTGCTGGACACTTAGGTGCAGAATGACCTGTGGCTCCACAATTCCAGCACGTGACAGTGCTGGAGGGTGAGAAGGAAGAGGTGCTTGGTGTAGTGCCAATGGCTTTACCTTTGCCACGACCGGATTGCCCGCCTGAGCCAGTTGCAGCCGAACCCTTACCCCGTCCACCCCCTTTGCCCCGACCCCCCCTCCCCCCCCATTCCCTTGATGGACTAGGGACGAGGCGGGAGCGTTGGACGAAGAGGAGGAGGAGGTGGAGGAAGAGGGAGAGGGAAGAGCCGTGGTCGCAGCGGCGACGGCGGCGTGGTGGATCCTCTTGTTTTGGAGTGCACTCCACCAGTCAGTGAGACGTTGGGAGGTAAACTCCCAAAGGGCACCAATGCCCGGCGGTGAGTCAGCAGGCACAGGCTCAGAGGCAAGACGCTCAAGCTCTGAGGCCTTCACCTCCCTGAAGATGTCAGACAGCTCAGGGATGAGGCCGTTGACAATGGAGAGGACCGCTGGAAGCTGGCCAGGAGCTGCCTTGCCGAGGTCTTTCAGCAGACGTAGACTGCGGGCCCAGTAGGCATCCGCAGTCTCATCAGCACGCATGGACAGAGTGTTAAATTGAACAGTCAGAGCACTTTGCGCAGCGTGGCCAGTGACAGTGGTGCGACGCTTGATGAGAGCGTATGCTCCTACAGGATCAGCAGGTGTGCGGCGTGCAGTGTTCGCATTGTAGGACCCGATCTCATCTGTGAGATCATCCGGCCCGGCGCGAATGAGTGCGCGGACTGCACGCGCAGACTCAGCGTCAGTGGGGACAAAGGGAGGGTTAGCTGTGGGATTTGGCAGATGGTAGTACTCCCAGAGTTGCTCACCCTGTGCCCAGGCACTGAAACGGACTTCACATGACGCAAAGGAGAGATTGGAGGTGAAGTGAGGTGGAGTGGAGTCAAAGTCCGGCTTGCGATGCGAGGGCTGAGAAAGTGCCTTGGCGGCGGCGGCGCCTGCAGCGACGGCAGCTGCTATGGGGTCAGAGTGCTGAGAGCCAGTGCTGGTGGATGCGGAAGCGGGGCTGGAAGAGAATGCAGCGGCAATGTTAGCAGCAACAGAGACGGCAAGCGTGGCGCGCAAGGCAGGTTGCAGACGGTTGAGAACAAGATCAGTAATGTGATCAGCAAAAGTGTCCTGATCACCTTGCTCAGCGCGCAGTTTGTCTTCTGCAGCACGCTGAGCGGCAAGAGCGGCTTGAAGAGCTGCGCGCTCCTTGTGCAGCTCTTCCTGTAGTGCCTCATATTGATCATCGTCAACAGGCATGGCCGGCAGAGCAAGAGCAAGAGAGAGGAAGGAATGAGAAGAATTGCCCTTGGCCAAGTGGAATGCTGCACGAAAGAGAAGGAGCAAGTGGCAAAGAGAGAGGAACGAGGAGAGGGCAGTCGAGAGCCAAGTGGTGAGTGAGAGAGCTCACCCAGGCTAGTGGTGCAGACCAAACAAGGGAGAAAGAGCTGCGGCTGCTGAAGCCGCAATGACCACCACAGAAGAAGAGGCGGTGACGATGAAGCAGGCAGCCCCAGTCAGTGCTGCACCTGTGAGAGCGGAGACGGCTGCTACGGATGTGACCAAGAGGCGGATCTGAGGACCGAAGGATGCAGACGCTGCAGATGTAGACACCTGGGCGGTGGAGTCGCAAATGGACGCCACTGCACTGGAGAGTGATGTGGCAGCTGAGGCTGCTGCCGATGCAACAAAGTCGGCTGCAGCTGCAATTTGAGTGGCTATGTTGACAGTGGCTGCAGCAAGGGGACCCTGATCAGCAGTCGTGATGGCATATGTCTCAATGGCGCGACCTGCTGCAGTGGTAGCAGGAGCGCGCGCTGCACGTGCTGTGGCCGCAAAGGTTGATGCAACGGCAGAACTAGAGACAAGTGCGGCCTCCAACACAGAGAACGTGTCAGAGGGCACAGGGATGGGAGCTGCGGGCTACGATGCTGCTAGCGAGGCAACAAGGCGGGATGAATTTTCAGGTTGCTGACTGCCTACTGCTTCTGTCGTTGGTGCTGCCCCAGTGCAGACAGCACGAAGACGCTGAATCTGCTGACGGGTTCTACGAGCAACAGGTGAGCTTACAGGTGATGCAGGACGACGTTGCTCGCGTGGTGGCCCTGTGGCTGGCGCTTTCTGCACAGTTGGGGAGTCGTCGGAGGCGGACTGGCAGTAGGCGACGTACTCGGCAGCGTCCGCGAGCACAAGATGCTCCGCTGGGTCGTAGTCCTCCCCCGGGCTGTAACCAGGGCTGTCGCACCGACGGCGACGTGCCCACGTGCGTCTCTCCTCCTCCTCGTAGCGCGCGAGGAGCTCGTTGGTGCGGGCTTGCTCGCGCCAACCCCTTGGTGACGAGGGAATTGGCTCCGACTCCAGCGGTGACGCCAGGTTGGCGCGCCAAGCCGCAGATGCGGCTGAATTCAGCTGCTGATGTGACTGAGAGAGAGGGGAGAGGTGCTGGGTAGGGAGTGCGGGGCAAGAGGGTGCGCACGGGTGGCCTAGGCCGCTGTTTTGAGATGCGAGGTTGATGCTCGCGCCAATGGTGACGCTCACGGCACAGCTGCTGTGCGGAGGTGGTTTGAGAGCTCGGCCACTGTCTTGAGGTGCGGGATCGGGGTACAACCTGAGGCGGCGTGGGCGGCAAGAGGCCGATGCTCACGTCGACGGGGGTGCTCACTGCTGAGACCGCAAGAGGTGCGGTTTGTGGAATCGTCCACTATCCTGAGCCGCGGGATAGAGGCGCAGGCCAAGGCGACAGGGACGGTAAGAGGCCGTTGCCCACGTCGATGGAGATGCCCACGGCGTGAGTGCCGTATGAAGAGCGTGGGGCCGCAAGTGACGTTGTGGCAAGGCTGCACAGAGGAAGAGCCTCGGGCCGCGACCGCAAGGAGTGCGTGCCGACGCAAAGTGCGGCGGTGCTCGGCGGCCTTGAGGGTGGGTCCCGGATCGACGACGAGGAGGGAGTGGTCCCTCTCGCTCTGATACCAGTAGGTGGCAGCAAGAGGCCGCCTAAAGCACTCACACACACGAGCCTAAGGGAGTAGAGCATCCATGGCTAGGGTGAGAGGGCGAGAAAAGGCAAGATAGCCTTGTTGAGAAGTCACAAGAGCACAAGTGTTTAGAGTCACGGGCAAGTGAGGTCTTAGCCGCGGTTGACCGGGCCACCCACTCGAGTGGTTCGAAGTGGGGCCCAGCCGCCACCCCGGGGTCGAACCCGACCGGTCGGCAAAATGCCGCCGCGGTTTCTCACACCTCAGAGCGACTGAGTGTGTGGCCCCGTAGGATCAGCAACCCGGGCAAGACCATACAATTTGCACAGCATGCATGAGCACAAATCCAAAACCACATCGACCACGAGCGTATGTGGTGCATGCAACTCTCAAGTAGCTTCTTACGTTTTAGCCACAGAGTGGCTCAAACTCAAAAACTGCAAGTTGCATGGTTCCATCCCAGAATGGAATGAGCTTGGCCGAGGTCACGACTGCTTTGCACCCGATAGGCCTAGCTTGAACCATTGCTTCACCGGTGCTCAGTCACCTGCAGTGAACGGGTGTGTGAGTGAATGGAGACGAGAGGTCACTAGCGTGTGTGTCAAACACTAACACACACTTCCGGATGATGTGGGATATTTCTGCATGCTTGTGTGGTTTGTGCTTGTGTTTGGTCCTCTTCAGGACCATAAAGACACGCCCCAAGCCTCTTCCCTCAATCACCTAGGTGGAGCTCAGCACTAGGTGAGAATGGGACAAACGGGGAGGAGAATGACAGTGTGTGCACAGAGTTAGAGCAGGTTTCGTGTGAGGGTGAGCTACGGGGTGGAGCTCGCTAGTCGAACCCACCCGTCAGCGGGCGTTTTGGAGCTCGGCGGCGCTTATCCTAAACGTGAGGGCATAAACCCTCATGTACACCACAAGTGCCCACTTTTCAGGTTTGGTCCTAATCTACGTCTGTCCAAATTGACAACAGTTCACAGGTAGGACTAAACTAGGCCACAACGAAGTTGCAATTCAAGTGCAAACCATGATAAAGCTGTTGTGATTTGTGACGTTCCCGTCGACCTGTACAGTTTACTGTGACCACTCGACCGTGTCCATACTTGTGCAGATCCCTGATGCGGACCCTGGTGGTACCGGTGCGTCATCTGGTAGCGGACTACCAGCTTGGAGCTGACCGACAACCGTAGATCTGTGGACGCTACCCGGGACCTCCTGTAGTTTTTTCTGCAGCATGCAGGAGTTTATCGGTGGACTGGCCGTGGGCCGGATTTGCATGTTTTTGCATTGTGTGTCCACGGATTGATGCCGGATGCATGCATGTGACCGGTCGTAGCGTCCGGCTTTTGATCTTCCACATCTAGGTTCAGACGGCGTAGCTTTCTGACATGTCTGCGCAGAGTTACGGACAAAAGAGTGGTTTTGGGCCGGTTTTATGATAGATCTTGCACTGCCACGTGCGACACCCGCCGTGCGCCGGAGCAGGTACTTATGCCATGGACCTGTCATTTGTCATTTCTCTCTGCCAATGCCATTGAAGCATTCTGACACATTGTTTTGTGTCTCCTAGCCAGACCCTTTCCGTTGTGTGCAGGACTTGTGACTGTCGTCATTGTCTGACCAGGCACTGACGCCTAGTTGACGGCTGTGTCGCTAGGAAGCTTCCACACATCTTCTCAAAAGCCAGATTGTTTTGGGACAAGATAGTACCACACAAACTTGCTGCCAGGTGTAGGAGAAACAATGCGAGGGAACAACATAGAGTGTATGAGGGTCCTCAAGCACACAACGCCATGAAGATGTGCCAAGCACATGCAGTTGCAACTCACAAGAGGGAGAACACAACAAGGATCACAAGTCACAAACGATGGTAGTGAACACTGCGGGAGCAAGCAAGCGAGTAGTAAGCTCGCACGTTGCTCGCTTCATGGGTGGATCGAACCACTACCTCCCAATCCTGGGAATAGTTTACCCTATATTTCTCAAAGAGCACCCTGCAACAACTAGGCAAGATCGAGGACCCTGTTCAGGCTATGCAAGGTAAGCACGTCAAATGTCACGAACGTGTCTGGGGCATAAGCACACGCGAACAACTGTGCATCTTCCAGGTCCAATGGTCCTCAGAGGGCACCACGTGGCTCCACATGGGGTACCATTGCCATAGGAGCTTAGCATCCAGTCTTGGTCAGTCACCTGCAAAAGGGAGGGGAGTGTGCAGCGAGGCCACAAGTCACCACGTCGTATTGACACAGAAACCAACACTCCCCCATGACCCACAGCCGACTGCACACTGACACTCACATCGACAGCAACAACGTCACGAGAAGTGACACACGACTGTACATGCATTGGCACAAGAGATTAACCATGAGCGTCATGCGTGCAAGAAGGACCATCAGCATGCACTGCCGCCTTGAAGGCATTCCTGCTGAGTGCCTTTGTGAGGAAACCAGCTCGCTGCTGTCAGGTGTCAACCCACACGATCTGGACATCGCTTGCAGCCACACGCTCACGCACAAAATGGTGTTCAACATTGATATGCTCCATGCAAGTGTGATGCATGCCATCATGCTCAGCAGTAACCTTTGTGCTTTGGTTGTCACTGTGCAACGTGATGCAGAGCATGGGAAGGCGCAGTTGCTGGAGCAAGTGGCACAGCCATAAGCTCTTGCAAGTTCTTGCACCAAGCACACCATACTTAGCCTCACTAGAGCTTCATGCCACTAAACCTTGTTCGCCACTCTTCCACGAGATCGTTGTCCCACCTACAAGGAAGATATATCCCGTGCGACTGCGAGCATCCAAATCATGCGTTCAATCACTGTCCGTGTATCCATCGACCACCAGTGACAGTTGTGCTCGGTAACAGAGGCCAACACAAGCGGTACAGAGCACAACCATCAGCGGTGGTCAATGACTCACAACGCTGCCTCCATGTGCTGCACTCTCGGGCACTGTGAGAGCTGCGGTAGAAAGTTAACTGTGAAGGCCACGTCTTCTTGTGTGGTGGTAGCTAGGTACATTAGAGACCCTATGACTCGCAGGGAGCCAATCACGTCCACTGGCCCCCCCAGCTTTGACACATCCAGTGCTTTCAGCAACCGCTGCACAACAGGGGTCATCGGTATGGACGCACTGGGTGTAGCTTCAAGAAGGGAGGCAAAGTGCTCCCTTAGGCTTCTGACGTACGTAGCCTGGTGAACGTGCAGAGTGCAATGAGCACGGTCACGCTCAAGCTCCATGCCTAGGAAGACACGAGCTGGTCCCAGGTCTTGCATCTTATAAGTCGACTACAGCAAGGACTTGATAGACGTGACTATCGATTGATGCGAAGACGTGATCAGTAGATTGCCAACATAGACGAGGACGGTGACAATTGGTGTGGATGGTGGGGTCACAAAGAGGGAAGGATCGATTGCGCTCAGTCGGTACACCCCTTTCTCCAGGGTGGAGGTGATCTCTTGATTCCAACACCGTGGAGATTGCTTGAGGCCATAGAGAGCCTTACATTGTTTCCAGACTCGGTCTGTTTCATCTGAAAACCCTAGGGGTTGGACCATGTAGATCTCTTCCTCCAAGCGTCCGTGAAGGAAGGCGTTGTTAACGTCCATTTTCTTGAGTTCCAAGTCATAGTGTGCAACGAGACTGAGGAGTGCTCGAGCAGTGGTGTAGCATCCGACAAGGGAAAATGTCTTGTCGAAGTCAACACAGGGGACTTGGGAAAACCCCTTGGCGGTAAGACGTGCCTTGTATTTGTCGAGCTCACCGCTGGACTTGTACTTCCGGCAGAAGACCCATCGGGCGTCAATGGCCTTGCGGCCTGGCAGTAGATCAACCAGTTTGTACACAACATGATCAACTAGAGCTCTAAGCTCATCCCGCATGGCAGCCTCCCACTGCTGTGTGTCAGGTGCCGCACATGCCTGTCGGACTGTGGTGAGATCAGGTGACGGGAGTGACACAACAGCTGTCGTACGACACTCTAGGACACTGCCAAGAATGGCGGCTTTGAGGGCTTGCTCATGGTCCGTCACGAGCAGCGTATACCCAAGGGCAAAGCTGGGATGGACAGCCTTGTGGCCAGGCCTAAGGCATCCATGCCAGTCAACAACGCAGGCGATTGCTCAGGGTGAGACTGAGACGAGCAAGAGTGGGACGCTGAGATGCTAGCAGAGCAAGTAAGGAGAGAATGGAGGCGTCCGCCATGGACAAAGGGTGAGACAGGCGCAGGACCGGGAGGCGCACCGGGCGGAGATGGAGTAGAAGCCGGTAGACTAGGCACCGTCACGGCGTGCGGATTGGAGGGGTCCGCGGAGGAGTGCGCAAGAGACACGTCCTCAGACGGGGCATGAGGCAAGGACACAAAAGGGGAAGCAGGAGCAGTGAGGGAAATTGTCTGAGGGGACGCAGAAGAGGAATCCGTGGGACCGGAGGAGGACGCCTAGGGATGCAACAAGGGTGAAGGCTGTGTGGAAGGAACAATAGCGGGAAGTGTAGGGACAGTAGGAACCTCAGGGACAACCTCCTCCCGCAATCGAGAGAGCGGCAGGAGGGAGGCGTTAGACGAAGGGTGACGCAGGTCACGAAGAAGGATGGACTCAAAGAGTGAGAATCACGAGGCTCAAGGACCGCTGGCGCTCTGAATCCCAGAAGCGCCAGGCCTTGGACTGGGCAGACACACCCAGGAAGAGGCATAAACACCCACGCAGGGAGAGCTTCCCATCGTGAAGGTCCTTGAGAAGCCAGACGCAATGCTACCCCAGACACGAGCAAGGTGGAGATCCGCACGAGTACCATACCAACGCTCAAAGAGGTGACAATGCGTGGGAGAGGATCATGGGGAACACGGTTCCAAACCCAGGTCATGTAGCGCATTGCCTAAAAGACGAAGAGAGGGGAGAGACCAGACTCAGACAAAAGAGTGCGGACGCCATCGGCAAGAGTCCGGTTCCAGGGTCTTCAAACACCATTCTACTGGGGTGTGGAAGGAGCGGAAGTCTCCAGAAACAACCCTTTGGACTCAAGGAGACTAGCGGTGGGACCAAGGAATTCACCACTGCGGTCACTGCAAAAGACGCGGAGGTACCTTTGAAGGGAATGTTCAGCCTAAAGGAGCCAGGCCACAAGGAAATCACAAACATCACTCTTCTGGCAAAGAGCAAAGATCTAGCAAAAGCGCGAGAAGTCATGAGTTAGACACAACACATACCGGCCAATCCCCCCAAGGAACTCATGGGTAAGGGGACCCATGATATCAGCATGAACAAGATCAAGTGGATGAGCAGCCTAGGAGTCAGAGGTTGCAAAAGGGGAGCGATGCATTTCTCCCCGGGCACAGTCAAGACAGTCAGATGGGCAGGGAGGAGGAAGCGTGGACGATGATAGACCAAGTGCGAGCTGGAGGTGGGGCATACCGATGATAGTATATGTGAACACATTACCCAGGCGGCGATGCAAGAGCTAGACATGAGCAGGGGAGAGAGACGGAGCAACATGAACAAGAGAGGAGCCAACAAAGGGTGCGGAAGGTACAACCAGAGGGACACGTTACAGCTTGTCATATTTGACACCCTGCAAGACAACACACCCTGAGGGATGGAGGTGAACAATGCCAACACCCTGACCGGCTGAGAAATCCATGCCCTGATCGTCGAGAGGTCACCAAAAGCAAGATGAGCTACAACGTGAGCACATACAGATTGTCAGGCAAGAATAGCATACCGCTGGGGCAAACAAAGTGAACAACACCAACGCCCGGAATCGGGAGTAACCGACCTGAGCCTGTGCGAACAAAGCGAATAGAACCAGCAAGACCCAACAAAACGAAGGAGGCACGGTTGGACGTCATGTGGTGAGTGGCATCGGAGTCAAGGACTTAAATAGGAGCGTCAGCGACTGTGACTTCTGAGGACTCGAACCTGTGAGCTAACGGATAAGCATTTCAAGAGCGTGGGGTTCAAGGGACGAGATTTTGTCTCGGAGGCGGTGATGCCAGCACTCACGGGGTACCAGAGGCATGCGGTGCTTCCCTCACCCTCCGACTTTGTGGTCAAGGGAAACAATGCGGTGCAGGTGTGGTGGAAGAAGCAGCCCCTTATGTTTGCATCGTTCTGGAGTAGCTGAGAAGGCATTCATTGGTGCACTATTCTGGAGTAGCTGAGAGGTAATCCATGTTTGCACCGTTATCGAGTAGTTGAGTGCACTAATTTGTGCATTATACCGGAGTAGCTGACGATGCAGGCAGCCAGGAAGTTCTGGAGGACTTTCGAGCACACGCAAGCAGCCAGAGGAGACTATTCTCACGAGAAGGCGAAAGGTGGAGAGGATGGAGCAGTTGGCATGGAGGATCTTCCACTGATCTTTTGACAGAGACAAAGTGAAACACCAGGGGTGTTTCATTTTTGTCCACATGCAAGGCGTCATTATCTTGGCTTGAGCAACGTACCTAGAGCTGAAGATATGCTTGGGTTCAACGAAGAACCTACTGGACCTGGCCTCCGCAACTCACATTCTGTTGCAGAAAAAAGCTATAATCAGTTATAGATTAGCTATGCTGGCTTTCCCAATGTACCTCTCTTCCAGGTCTCACAATAGAGTGCAAACATCTCTGAGAGACTCCTGTTGTGAGAAACAACGATGCACTGCGAGGAAACATGTGGAGGCTGTTAGTGTTTGTGTCCAAGTTCTGACTCGCTAAGGGCAACCAGTGTTCGCTTGCCTCTTTGCGCACACGGTACCTTGAGAGTGAAGCATCGTGGTTGCAACACAAAACAGATGGGTGTCTAGAGGCAACAAGAATTTCAAGCATGCTGGGCATTCACTTTGCCTGGCACACAATGCCCTTTCCATTCGTGGAGCTCGAGGCTTGTGTCGTTGGGCCAGCCAACGTCTCTTGTAATTATGACATGGATCATGTTGACTCAGCGCTCACAACTTTGCGTTGCATGACCAAACACACTTCCGGATGATGTGGGATATTTCTGCATGCTTGTGTGGTTTGTGCTTGTGTTTGGCCCTCTTCAGGACCATACAGACACGCCCCAAGCCTCTTCCCTCAATCACCTAGGTGGAGCTCAGCACTAGGTGAGAATGGGACAAACGGGGAGGAGAATGACAGTGTGTGCACAGAGTTAGAGCAGGTTTCGTGTGAGGGTGAGCTACGGGGTGGAGCTCGCTAGTCGAACCCACCCGTCAGCGAGTGTTTTGGAGCTCGGCGGCGCTTATCCTAAACGTGAGGGCATAAACCCTAATGTACACCACAAGTGCCCACTTTTCAGGTTTGGTCCTAATCTACGTCTGTCCAAACTGACAACAGTTCACAGGTAGGACTAAACTAGGCCACAACGAAGTTGCAATTCAAGTGCAAACCATGATAAAGCTGTTGTGATTTGTGACGTTCCCGTCGACCTGTACAGTTTACTGTGACCACTCGACCGTGTCCATACTTGTGCAGATCCCTGATGCGGACCCTGGTGGTACTGGTGCGTCATCTGGTGGCGGACTACCAGCTTGGAGCTGACCGACGACCGCTCCAGAGCTCTGGACGCTACCCGGGACCTCCTACAGTTTTTTCTGCAGCACGTAGGAGTTCATCGGTGGACTGGCCGTGGGCCGGATTTGCATGTTTTTGCATTGTGTGTACATGGTTTGATGCCGGATGCATGCATGTGACAAGTTGTAGGGTCCGGCTTTTGATCTTGCATGTCTAGGTTCAGACGGCATAGAGTTCTGACATGTCTGCGCAGTGTTACGGCCAAAATAGTGGTTTTGGGCCGGTTTTAGGACAGATCTTGCCATGTCGCATACGACACCCGCCGTGCACCACAACAGGTACTTATGCCATTGACCTGCCATTTGTAATTTCTCTCTACAAATGCTATTGAAGCATTCTGACACTTTGTCTTGTGTCTCCTAGTCAGACCCTTGTCGTTGTGTGCAGGACTTATGACTGTCGTCATTGTCTGACCAGACACTGACGCCTAGTCAACGGCTGTGTCGCTAGGAAGCTTCCACACATCTTCTCAAAAGCTAGATTGTTTTGGGACAAGATAGTACCACACAAACTTGCTGCCGGGTGTAGGAGGACCAATGCGAGTGAACAACATAGAGTGTAGAGGGTCATCAAGCATACAACGCCATGAAGATGTGCGAAGCACGTGCAGTTGCAACTCACAAGAGGGAGAACACAACAAGGATCACAAGTCACAAACGACGGTAATGAACCGTGCGGGAGTAAGCGAGCGAGCGGCGAGCTCGCTATCGCACGTTGCTTGCTACATGGGTGGATCAAACCACTACCTCCCAATCCTGGAAATAGTTTACCCTGTCTTTCTCAAAGAGCACCCTGCAACAACTAGGCAAGATCGAGGACCCTGTTCAGGCTATGCAAGGTAAGCACGTCAAATGTCACGAACGTGTCCGGGGCATAAGCACACGCGAACAACTGTGCATCCTCCAGGCCCAATGGTCCTCAGAGGGCACCATGGGGCTCCACATGGGGTACCATCGCCATAGGAGCTTAGCATCCAGTCTTGGTCAGTCACCTGCAAAAGGGAGGGGAGTGTGCAGCGAGGCCAGAAGTCACCACGTCCTACTGACACAGAAACCAACACTCCCCCATGACCCACAGCCGACCGCCCACTGACACTCACAGCAATAGCATCAACGTCATGAGAAGTGACACACGACTGTACATGCATTGGCACAACAGATTAACCATGACCGTCATGCGTGTAAGAAGGACCATCAGCATGCACTGCCGCCTTGAAGGCATTCCTGCTGAGTGCCTTCGTGAGGAAATCAGCTCGCTGCTGTCTGGTGTCAACCCACACGATCTGGACATTGCTTGCAGCCACACGCTCACGCTCAAAATGGTGTTCAACATTGATATGCTCCATGCAAGTGTGATGCATGCCATCATGCTCAGCAGTAACCTTTGTGCTTTGGTTGTCACTGTGCAATGTGATGCAGCGGATGGGAACGCGCAGTTGCTGGAGCAAGCGGCACATCCATAAGCTCTTGCAAGTGCCTACACCAAGCACACCATACTCAGCCTCACTGGAGCTGCATGCCACTAAACCTTGTATGCCACTCTTCCACAAGATCACTGTCCCATTGACAAGGAAGATATAGCCCGTGCGACTGCGGGCATCCACATCATGCGCCCAATAACTGTCCGTGTATCCATCAACCACCAGTGATGGTTGTGCTCGGTAACAGAGGCCAAAACAAGCAGTACAGAGCACAACCATCAGTGGTGGTCGATGACTCACAGTGCTGCCTCCATGTGCTGCACTCTCGGGCACTGTGAGAACTGTGACAGAAGTTTTACTGTGAAGGCCACGTCTACTCGTGTGGTGGTAGCCAGGTACATTAGAGACCCTATGACTCGCAGGTAGCCAATCACGTCCACTGGCTGCCCCAGCTTTGACACATCCAGTGCTTTCAGCAGGCGCTGCCCGGCAGGGGTCATCGGTGTGGACGCACTGGGTGTAGCTTCAAGAAGGGAGGCAAAGTGCTCCCTTAGGCTTCTAACGTACGTAGCCTGGTGAACGTGCAGAGTGCAACGAGCACGGTCACGCTCAAGTTCCATGCCTAGGAAGACACGAGCTGGTCCCAGGTCTTGCATCTTGTAAGTTGACTACAGCAAGGACTTGATACACGTCACTATCGATTGATGCGGAGACGCGATCAGTAGATCTCCAACATAGACAAGGACGGTGGCAAATGGTGTGGATGGTGGGGTCACAAAGAGGGAAGGATAAACTGTGCTACGTCGGTACACCCCTTTCTCCAGGGTGGAGGTGATCTCTTGATTCCAACACCGTGGAGATTGCTTGAGGCCATAGAGAGCCTTACATTGTTTCCAGACTTGGTCTGTGTCATCTGAAAACCCTAGGGGCTGGACCATGTAGATCTCTTCCTCCAAGCGTCCGTGAAGGAAGGCATTGTTAACGTCCATTTTCTCGAGTTCCAATTCATAGTGTGCGATGAGACCGAGGAGTGCTCGAGCAATGGTGTAGCGTCCGACAAGGGAAAATGTCTCGTCGAAGTCAACACAGGGGACTTGGGAAAACCCCTTGGCGGTAAGACGTGCCTTGTATTTGTCGAGCTCACCGCTGGGCTTGTACTTCCGGCAGAAGACCCATCGGGCGTCAATGGCCTTGCGGCCTGGCAGTAGATCAACCAGCTTGTACACAACATGATCAAATAGAGCTCTAAGCTCATCCCGCATGGCAGCCTCCCACTGCTGTGTGTCAGGTGCCGCACATGCCTGTCGGACTGTGGTGAGATCAGGTGACGGGAGTGACACAACAGCTGTCGTAAGACACTCTAGGACACTGCCAAGAATGGCAGCTTTGAGGGCTCGCTCATGGTCTGTCACGAGCAGTGTATACCCAAGGGCAAAGCTGGGATGGACAACCTTTGTGGCCAGGCCTAAGGCATCCATGCCAGTCAACAACGGAGGCAACAACTCAGGGTGAGACTGAGACGAATGAGAGTGGGACGCTGAGATGCTAGCAGAGCAAGTAAGGAGAGAATGGAGGCGTCCGCCACGGACAAAGGGTGAGACAGGCGTAGAACCGGGAGGCGCACCGGGCGGAGATGGAGTAGAAGTCGGTAGACTAGGCACGGTCACGCCGTGCGGATTGGAGGGGTCCGGGGAGGAGTGCACAAGAGACACCTCCTCAAACGGGGCATGAGGCGAGGACACAAAAGGGGAAGCAGGAGCAGTGAGGGAAATTGTCTGAGGGGACGCAGAAGAGGAATCAGTGGGACCGGAGGAGGACGCCTAGGGATGCAACAAAGGTGAAGGCTTTGTGGAAGGAACAACAACGGGAAGTGTAGGGACAGTAGGAACCTCAGGGACAACCTCCTCCCGCAATCGAGAGAGCGGCAGGAGGGAGGCGTTAGACGAAGGGTGACGCAGGTCACGAAGAAAGATGGACTAAAAAAGTGAGGATCATGAGGCTCAATGACCGCTGGCGCTCTGAATCCCAGAAGCGCCAGGCCTTGGAATGGGCAGACACACCCAGGAAGAGGCATAAACGCCCACGCGAGGAGAGCTTCCCATCGCGGAGGTCCTTCAGAAGCCAGACTTACGCAATGCTACCCCAGACACGAGCAAGGTGGAGATCCGCACGAGTACCATACCAACGCTCAAAGAGGTGACAATGCGTGGGAGAGGATCATGGAGAACAAGGTTCCAAACCCAGGTCATGTAGCTCATTGCCTCAAAGACGAAGAGAGGGGAGAGACCAGACTCAGACAAAAGAGTGCGGACGCCATCGGCAAGAGTCCGGTTCCAGGGTTTTGAAACACCATTCTACTGGTGTGTGTAAGGAGCGGAAGTCTCCAGAAACACCCCTTTGGACTCAAGGAGACTAGCGGTGGGACCAAGGAATTCACCACTGCGGTCACTGCAAAAGACACGGAGGTACCATTGACAGGATTGCTCAGCCTGGAGGAGCCAGGCCAGAAGGACATCATAAACATCACTCTTCTGGCAAAGAGCAAAGATCTGGCAAAAGCGCGAGAAGTCATGAGTTAGACACAAAACATACCGGCCAACCCCCCAAGGAACTCATGGGGAAGGGGATCCATGACATCAGCATGAACAAGATCGAGGGGATGAGCAGCCTAGGATTCGGAGGTCGCAAAAGAGGAGCAATGCATTTTTCCCCGGGCACAGTCAAGACAGTCAGACGGGCAGGGCGGAGGAAAGGTGGACGATGATAGACCAAGGGCGGGCTGGAGGCGGAGCATACTGGTGATAGTATATGTGGGCCCATGTTGACTCCGACTTCCGACTTGAGGGGGTCAAGTCGGAGTCGCCAAGTCGGTCCAAGTCGACTTGGACGTCGACTTGACTTGACCTCCTGGTATAAACTGGTAATAGTGTACACTCTTTTATTTATTTGGGGTAGGGGAAGCAATGTACCAGGACTTTTCATTTGATAGGGGCGAGCTCAAATCCCGCTCAGCCTAGCGAGGCCTCGAGGCAAGTCGACCTGGCCTTGCTTGGCTGCTGGTCCTCGCGGCTGTGCCTCATTGGCGAATGGCATCTCCTAGAAATTAGGGAGTGGACGCAAGGCTAACAGCCAATTATCCATGCAAAGCAAGCATCACACCCGGCCACGTTGGCATGGCGTGGATGGATGGTCGGCTAACAGTCAAGCACCCATCCATCTACACCACGTCACTGTCCTCTCGCTTCCTCGCTAGCTCGCATGGTGCGATGCGGAGGGTGGATTCTTGGCTATGAGCCAAGCACCCATTTCTCCATGCCACGTCAGCAACCTCGTACAACTTGATTGCTCCCTTGATCTTCCGCTTCCTACATGCCGCAAGCCATCGGGTCGAGCCGGACCTTGCGGTAGATTTCCGCTCTATAAGTACGGAAATCAGAAAATGCCCCTGATGCCCCTGGGAGGAGGTTGTGACATCAAGCAAGCCAGCTAGTTGTGTCTTAAAGGTCATGGTGACTTGTGAAGTATGGTGGATGATGAGAAAGAATGACAAAAATGCCACATTTCGTCCGTGATGAGAATGTACATATTGCACAAATTACTTGCAAACAATGTTGTTCACACGTTTCGGTGCCAATTACAAACCGACTTGGATGGACCCAAGTCGACTTGGGTGGCCAGGTGCCGACTTCCGACTTTCGACTTGGCGACTCCAAGTCGACTTCGACTTGGAGAAGTCAACATGGATGTGGGCACATGACCGAGGTGGCGATGTAAGAGCTAGACATGAGCAGGGGAGAGAGACGGAGCAACATGAACAAGAGAGGAGCCAACAGAGGGTGCGAAAGGTACAACCAGAGGGACACCGTACAGCTTGTCGCATTTGACACCCTGCAAGACAACACACCCTGAGGGATAGAGGAGAACAGTGCCAACACCCTGACCGGCAGAGAAATCCATGCCCTGATCATCGAGAGAGGTCACCAACAGCAAGATGAGCTCCAACGTGAGCACATACAGATCGTCAGGCAAGAATAGCATACCGCTGGGGCAAACAAAGTGAACAACACCAACGCCCAGAACCGGGAGTAACCGACCGAAGCCACTGCGAACAAAGCGAACAGAACCAGCAAGACCCAACAAGATGAAGGAGGCACGGTTGGACGTCATGTGGTGAGTGGCACCGGAGTCAAGGACCCAGAAACCACCGGAGACACGAACGTGGGGAAGGATACCACATGTAGCAACCGTGCCAACAAGAGGAGAGGACGCGTCATAGACTGCAAGACAACAAGGGGACAGTTGACTACCACTGCTCGATCCACCGAACAGATACAAATGGTGACCAAAGGACATGACGCGGGGGTCGCCACGAAGGATAGTGTCAGCGTGAGAGGGGCGACCTCTAGCCAACGCAACCACACTCTTACCTCCTTGATAAAACAGGTGAAGACGTTGCAGGAGGGACTGCTCCAGCTGGTGCTCGCCATTGAAAGAAGGCACAGGTTAGGGAGCAGAGGACGCCGGCGAAGGAGAGTACCATGGAGGAGCAGTGCAGGCCGGAGAAGGGGGTCCCGTGTAGACAGGGGTTCCATAGGGCAGTGGCCAACCCCAAGGGAACTAGACTGGCAGAGACTAGGACTGCGTTGAGGAAGAACTGCTGGAGCAAGTCGAGGAGGCGGAGCTGGAGCTGGAGCTGGTTGCAGAGGAGGAGTCGCTGAAATGTGCCCAATGGGTCCAAATAGCACGGACAAGGCGGAGGTCATCAGGTGGTGCAGGAAAACTCCGAGGGGAGTGCTCGGAAGAGCCGCAGTTCGAGCACACCACCTCGTCAAGAACGCGAGAGGAGGACTCGGCGGGCTTCTCCTTGCTCCTACTCCTATCGTGCCCATGCCCACGGCCTTGAGAGGCAAGAGCAGTGACGGTGGATGTCAAAGAGGAGGAAGAAGAAGAAGTGGAAGCGCCAGAGGAGGAGGCAGAGGCTGCAGCTCTGACGGCGGCGACATCTACAACAGATGAGCGGTGGAGGCGCTTGTTTTGGAGGCTGGTCCACCAAAAAGTGAGGCGCCCAGTGGTAGATTCCTAGAGAGTACAGACACCTTGAGGGGACCTAAAAGGGACAGGCTCGGAGGCGAGCCGTTACTAGGAAGGACTGCTGGAAAATAGTACTGCCATAGGCATTCTCCTTCAGCCCAAGCACTGAACCGAGTTTCCCAGGAGGAGAAGGCTAGCCCAGCAGCGAGGATAGGTGGTTGGCAGAAAAATTCATCCTGACGCATGACAGTAGTAGGAGTGGTAGCAGGCGATACATCGTCAGGCTCAGCAGCAGCAGTGCTAGCAGTAGATGGCATAGAGAAGACACCAGCATCGGTCCCAGCAAGAGCGCCAGACGACATGATCAAAGTAGTAGGAAGATGCTTCAGGACTATAGCGGCGACTTCTTCAGCAAATGCTGCACGGTTGTCATTTGCAAGCTTGAGGTGGTCTTCTGCCTCGCGCTGAGCCTCGCGAGCGAGATTCAGCTGACGCTGCAGGTCAGCAATGACTGACTCATTGTCACTAGACATAGTGACAATGTGGGGACTTTGTCGGACAGATTATGGCAGAGTTTCCCTAGCCCCAGTGGGCATGGGAAAAGTGGGAGTGCCAGAGGCACATAGAATAGGTTTTGCACAGCCACATCCCTCCCAAAGTCAGGCACAACAAGCCACCGCAGAGAGAAAGTAGGCAAGGGACAGCAATTCTTGTAGAGCATTTAGACAGCTCAAGAGGTGGCAGAGGGGGCAGGGCTGCGTAGGAGAAAAAAGTGGAGGGACGGTAGATGCGAAGGCTGCAGCCAGAATTGAGATAGTAGATGTAGCCAGAATTATCAAGACTAGGGCGCCTGTGGTGAACGTAGTGCTGAGTGTGGTGTAGGCAGCCACGGTGGAGAAGAAAGCGGTGGCCATGCTGGAGATGGTACATGAAGCTGATGCTGCAGATGTAGCAGCTGCGGCTGTGGAGGTACGGATGGCTGCTGCAGCAGCTGCTGTGGCAGTCGCTACGGACGTTGTTGCTAAGGCGACGGCGAATACGGATGCTGCAATCTGTGTGTCAATATCAGCAGCTGCCGCAACAAGAGGACCCACAACTACCGCAGCCTCAGTGTAGGCCTCAGTGGCCCGCCCGGCTGACGTCGAGGCAGGAGCACGCGAAGCCCTAGCTGCTGCCGTGAATGTGGCTGCCACAGCAGCTGCTGTGTCTATGACGGCGACTGTTGTGTACGTGAGTGCACTGGCAAGTGCGGTGGTGTCGTCATTGACCGTCGCGTACAAGCGTGCAAAGCTGAGATCTTTGACGGCGGAGGCGGTCGGTGGCGAATGCACCCTGGGAGAGAGTGGGGGGGATGCGCTTACCAATTAGTGACATGCCGTCCCTTTGGGGTGAGTTGGAGACGACCCGTGTGCGCTATTACTGCTCCCACCTTGGCGTGAGGGTGTGCGGCGATGCAACGACTCCCCTCCGTAGTAGGCCTTGGGCGACATTGAGCCTGCTACCACCCGGGATTCCAGCATGATAGGCGATGCCTACGCTCTCGCGTTGGCCTCATGGATGGAAGAGGACGCTAGCCGGCTGACGATGCTGCAGCAGTTTGCCCCAATCAAGAGGGCATGTCATGCAATTAAGACATCAGCTACACAGGCATTGCTGTTGTTACAACACCACTACCTGTGTTTTTAGAGTGGGGAATGCCAGTGCTGCAATGTGTCCGACACAGTCAAAGGTGGCTGTTGTGGTAACTGCTGCGGCTGTCGGTGTGGGTGGCACTGCTGTTGGCCGGCTCACGCATGTCAGGTAGGGTGGAGCCAATGCTGGTAAAGCCGGGCCAAACTAGAGGTGAGAGGGTGTAGAGGTTGAGGGGTTAGCAGGTGGGACTAGGTCACAGATTCCGCCGTGAGGATCACGGCCATGAGGTTAGGAGGAGGGACAAGCTTCTCCTCCAATCCGCACCGTCAGAAGGCCAAGTCTGTTGCTCTGCGGCCGTACGTGCAGATGTGCGGCGATGGTGGCAGTGATGGCGACAGCAGGAGTGGTAGTGGATGAGGCTGGAGAGATGGAGAGATGGTGAGAGAAGAGACTCTCTGCTAAGCTTGAGGCTGTGAGTGTAGGGAGTGTTGCTCTGCTGTTGCAATCACACATGTGATGCGGTGGCAGTGGCAGTGGCAACGGCGGCGGCGACGGCGAGGGTCCTACAGCCAAGATCCGCTATTCGGCGGTTGCTTTCACACCCTTGCTCTGATACCAGTAGGAGGAGGACTAGTTCGAGGGAACAACAGAGAGTGTAGGAGGGTCCTCAAGTACACAACGCCTTGAAGATGTACCAAGCACGTGTAGTTGCAACTCACAAGAGGGAGAACACAACAAGGATCACAAGTTATAGATGATGGTAGTGAACCGTCCAAAAGCGAACAAGCAAGCAGCGAGCTCGCTATCGTACGTTGCTTGCTACACTGGTGGATCGAACCATTACCTCCCAATCCTGGAAGTAGTTTACCCTGTATTTCTGAGAGAGCACCCTGCAACAACTAGGCAAGATCGAGGACCCTCTTCAGGCTATTCAAGCCAAGCATGTCAAATGTCACGCATGTGTTTGGGGCATGAGCACACGTGAACAACTGTGCATCCTCCAGGCCCAATGGTCATCAGAGGGCACCACGTGGGTCCACGTGGGGTACCATCACCACAGGAGCTCAGCATCCTGTGTTGGTCAGTTACATGCAAAAGGGAGGGGAGTGTGCAGCGAGGCCAGAGGTCACCACGTCGTACTGCCACAGAAACCAACACCCGGAGGGAAGCAAACACGTGTGGAGCAGGCAGAAGTGTCGCCAGTGGTTGGTTGCACTGCTCGGCACCTACCAATCGCGCGTTTGCTGCCCCAGTCTTCCATACCCTCCTCCTCATCATGAGTCTACATTGCAATGGACGTGATCCGAGAGGTCACAGTAAGCTATGTATACAATATCAGCATGCCCAAACACATTTCAGGATGATGTGGGATATTTATGCATGCTTGTGTGGTTTGTGCTTGTGGTTGGATAGCTACAAGTTGCTGATCCTCTTGAGGTCATGCTGCTGGAAATTTCCGGCAGCAACCGCTCTCGGTTTAAACCAAGGGGTTTGGCTCGACCGCAGGGGTGGCGGTGAGCTCACCTTGTGTGTGACACACGTGTGAGGCTCTCTTCGCTAAGCTATGTTTCCACCAACCTCAACACCTCATTAGCTACTTGTATCAGGGAAGTGATGGGAGAGCATTCTCCCCTGTGTTCCAACACACTCTCTTGTGGTGGAGAACCAAAGCTTGGGGCATGGTTTCACAGCCGATTCTCGGTCACGGACCCATTCAGCCATGCCCGCGCCATAGCAACCTACTTCTTTGGCTGCTCCAATGTCGCAGTTGCAATCTCCACTGTGCGTTGTGTTTACTTGGGGCATTCTCATCCCAGCTCGAATTCGCACCCACCAAGCTCGCCTTTGTTATGAAACCCATGGCGACAGCGTGCCGGGCGCTTGTTTCCTTTGCTACGTTGTGATCGCTGGCTGTAGCAGTTTTGCCGCGCCTGCGCCTCAGCTCATACATCAAAGCATAGCAGTTGTAATTGATGTGTCAAAGAGACGCGTGACCTCTGGCCTCATTGCACACTCATCAGTTTGATGCCACTAGGTGCTCCGTCGTGGGGGAGATGTGGCTGTGCAACATCCACGTCATGTGGAGGATCAGCCTCGTGACTATTGGCACTATCAGCAGTTGTGGCTTAGCTTTGCCCTCTCACCTGCTCACAGGCCCAGAGTTAACTGTCTGCTCATTGTGGAGAAGTCCTGGTTTTGCTTGAGGACTTTGTGCTAGTCTTTGGTAGGAGCCAGGTTCATACTCAAAACTAGATAATGTCGGTAGTGTTGTCTGGTGTCCTGTCAGCTATGTTCTGGAGGGATGGTTTTGAGTCTTGTTGTTGACGAGGGCCTCGAGCCATAGTGAGCCCGCTCCTCGCTCGCTCTTGGCCTCATTGCTCGTCATGTTGCAATGCTCTCGTTTGTTACTCGTGTTTATTCACAAGCCTAACCTGCTGCGCACCTACCCTCCATGGATTCTACATGCACGGCTCTTGCGTGGCCCCACTTCTATCTTTCTACTTCTTGCCTACACCTATTGATGTCAGAGAAAGCTGCAAAAGTAGAGAAGCAAAAGCACTCCGTTCATTTAAAGGGACCGCGGACGTTGCAATCAATGCACATCGGCAGCTGCTGCAATTTCTACCCCAGCAGTAACTCATCTGGGCCTCATGCCGAGAGCTTTCTTGCCTGATACCACTGTTCCAAAATCACCAACAGTAGACGGTCCACCAACGGGATTCTTACCCATGGCCGATCATGATTTGCAGCAGCAGCAACGCTGTCCACATCCGCTACCATTGCACCAGCAACCCTGCACCCTTTACTAAGCTGAAGTGACAGCGTGGGTAGCCCGTTATCTGCATCCGCAGCAGCAGCATCAGCAGGCAGCTGTAACAACAGCAGCAGCACGCTTGTTGCATTAAACACCCTATTTTCAGTAGCAGCCACAGTGCAGCTGAGCAGTTGTGATCCGCACAACGGCAATAGAAGCAGCAGTAGTTGCCAGCCTGCTGGCTCGGCGTGCTCCTTGCCATGACAATGTGGGTAAGTCATGTCCCGAGGCAGTGATGTCAGCGATAGCACGTGCACGGCATAGGCCATAGCAGTAGCAGTCGTAGTAGCAGTTGGACGTCTGTCTCCACATTGCTTTCTCAGACGCAGCACCAGCTGGATATGCATCGCGCGGTCCACAACAGCAGCAGAAGTAGCTGCAACAGGAGCAACCGCAGAGCATGCACCACCTTGTCCGCAGCAGCTGCAATTGCAGAAGTCACTGTGTCCGTTTCACAGCAGCAACAGTGACCACGACAGCAGCTCAGTTACACCTGCTGCCATAGCCATCATCCACAGCAGCGCTTGCCACATTCTTGGCTGCTGCACTGGCTTCTTCATACCTGCAGCAGCCACACTGTTGTATCCATGATGACCTCTTTACATTGGCGTTTACAACTGCCACAGCACCCCTACAACCACCACGGACTGTTAGGGAGTGGCAACTGTTGCAGTGGAGGGATAGTGACTCTTACAGCATCACCATCTCGGTGGCGCTGGCAGTCATGCTGGCACACAACGAGGTCCCTGGTGCCTCCCCGTTTGGTTCATACTATGAGGAGTGGAACGTGGCTCGTCAGGGGCGTCACCTCTGCGGTTCAAGTGGCTAATTCCTTGCGTCCAACCATGCCTCGGCAACTCGGCCAGATCCGGTAAGAGCTATTCACCAACACATCCACCACACCTTGGGGAGGACACAACAAGCGGACGACCTAGCTGAGGTGGAAGCCACTGTAGCTAATTTTATTGCAATAATCACCCATGACACGCATAATCTCTCCAGCTCATTGACGTGTGCTGTCTCTACTGACATAGAGATTGTTGTAGCAGCAGCAACAACCTTTGCAGCCGCAGTTAAAACATCACGTGCTCTTACCTCCATCTTAGCAAGCATACTAGTGAGGCTTGTACAGAGGCCGCAATAGTTTTTGGTCGGAATAAAAATTCCCAGAAGCGTGGCTGGCAAGACATGGGAGGGGACATAGGCGCGGGCAAAGGTGAAGGAGGGGGACAGGACCAGAGTACACATGGGACTGACGGTTTTAATGGTCAATTGTGGGCAGCTGACGATGGATCAACAAGTGAGGATCCCCGGACAAACCCATCAAATCGTCCAGGCTCCTCCATCTTCTGGGAATAAACATTTTCAGAAGTGTGGCTGGCCACCATAGAGAGAACACGGAAACGGTCTTGGTAGATGAGGGCCTACAAAAAGAGGTTGTTGTGGGACTCAACGATGTGGCATTGAGCACGATCCAAGAACCGCCAGTGTAAGCTGGACATTGCCGATGGTACTGATTACATCTTGGTGTTGAGCTCAGTGTGGACATGAACCATCGCATTGACCTCAAACCTGGAACGTGTCCTCCTGTTCTTGTAACTGAGGGCATGAACAATGCGCACCTACAGGAGCTCAAGAAGTAGTTGAAAAACATGATGGAGCACGACTTCATCCACCCTCCCTCTCCTAGTCTTCATATGTTGCACCTCTTGTTTGTGCAAAAAAACATGGAGGAGATGCGCATTTGCATGGACTTCGGGGCATTGAACAAGATGAAAACTAAGATGTGGAAAATCGAATTTCTTCACCCATTTTGGCACATAAGAGTTTTTGGTGATGCCATTTGGGTTGACCAACGTGCCCACAACCTTTATGGTGATGGTGAACATCTTCAGGCCTTACTCAGATGACTTCGTGGTGGTGTATCTTGATAACGTTTTTGCACATATCAAGTTGGTGGAGGAGCATGAGGAGCATGTGAGGAAGGTGCTCAAGATTTGGAGAAGAGTTTTTTTTTATAAATCTTCCCACATGTGTGCTTGTGATGGAGAAGGTTGAAATCCGTTGACACATCATTGGCAATGGACAGAATTCCATGGATCCACGCGTTAGAATCTCCAGTCCAAACTCACTGGTATGGACAAGACGTACAAGAGAGAAGCCGTCATAAAGAACACACTGCCATGATACCACTATCACACTCTTCAACCAACTTCTGTTTGTCTGCCTTTGCAGACCTCATCTGTGGCTGGTGAGGCCTCAAGAAGTTTATCTACCCGGCGGTGAAAATGGACGGATGGATCTTGGCCAAAAAGGTTGATTGGCGGATGAAGATCATGATGGCAACTTATCATCATCGTCCGAATCTACGGCACAGGCTGACCAGGAAGGAGCAGTCATTTTTTACTGTCGAACCCGATGTAGCTGAAGTATCCAGAGCTTACCTACTCGACACCGATGTTTTCTGCAACATGGAGATCATTGGTGCCACTAGGAATGCTTTCCACCCACACAGATTCACATGAGAACAAATGGTAACAAAAACCACACCAAATCTTTCAACAGTTCTCTTGAGACTTGCAGGCTTGTATAGTTTTATGTACCCAGCTACAGGAATTCATGATTCTTGGTGATGCTCTCTCCTATTCTGTTTGTGCGTGGATCTTAGTGCAAAACATTAAAAGAGATCACTGATGGTTACATCTTGATTCCAACACCATGCAAGGTTTCTTCCGTTCAATAATGGCCGATGTTGCGTAATGAGCATGATTTGCAAGTGTTCATTGGTTCTTGTTATTACTGTTGCACATTCATACTCAGCTATGTAGGAGTGTCACACCTCTCTTGATCCTCACTTGCAAGGATTGTGAGTGGAGTTTGAGAGTAAGAAAACAAAAACAATTGTGAATAAAAAAAAGGCTCTTTCCTCCACGTTTGCCTTGCAATTGGCCGACAGTGGTTGATAGTTTGAGATGGCCATGGCTGTACTGGACATGGCCATTTGTGGTATCCTCTAACAGGAGTTTGGCAATGGGTCAAATCTGGTCACCTACTAGTCGCACAAATTTTGTGGAACGGAGCAGAATAATACTACCCAAGACAAGGATATGCTTGTTGTAATTGAAGCCTTCAAGACTTGGAAAATTGACCTTGAGGCACAGAAATGCAGGGTGTACACTGACCACCATGTACTAAAGTACTCGAAGACACATCCAAATCTCTGACATCAGAAGGCACAGTGAATAAAGTACCTCAAGGCGCACTACAACAAGAAAAATCATGTACCGTCCAGATTTTTCTTTGAGGCACCGCATTGGTGATGGAAAGGCATGCAAAAAAGTGATGGTTGACATGATACTGATGCTTTGAAATCTGATTTAGGAGGAGTGTCATAAAAGTGGCCTGAGCGGCCAATTCTCCACTGGCAAAACGTTGACGGTTGCTTGCTACTTTTGGTGGCCCACCATGTCGACTGAGGTGGCTGAGTTTTGTGTGTTTGTGACGTGTGCTAATGTCGCAATACGCCAAGGAAAAAGGATACTGGTCTCCTCCAACCTTTGCCTATCCCCGAATAGCCTTGATAGGATATCTCTATGGACTTCATCACTGGCTTGCCTGAGACAGAAGCAGGTCACAATGTGGTGTTGGTGGTGGTGGATTGTTTCAACAAGACGTTGCACTTCATTGTAACGCATGACATGGAGAGTACGGAGGGCACTGCTTGACTTCCGTCCCCATGGTGTGCCACGGTCTATAGTGAACAACCATGATCCACATTTCACAAGAAAGTTCTTGCGAGAACTCATGGAATGGTGTAGCAGCAAGGTTTAGCTGTCAACCATGTTTTATCCTTAGATTGAAGAAACGAGGTAGAGAAAAAAAATAGAGATTGGAGTAGCTCCTTCGTATTGTGATTGATCCAGTCGTTGCATTTCTGTACAACTCCGCTACATCCACCTCCATTGGTATGGAGCCCTTCAAGATGGTGAACAGGATAGTACCACCCACATCCCTCCCTTTACACATCACGAGCAACCTATCCCCGGTGGAGTCGACCGCATGTAACATCAAGCATCTTAAGTCATCGACACAACAAGCATTGTCAAAGGCGCAAGAGTAGCAGAAAATGTACGTGGACCACCGACGCGTAGCTGCAATACTCAAGGTTGATGATCGCGCACTTCTCGACAGTACGCACGTCATGCTACATGGAGTCCATTTTGCCAGATTGTATTCCGGTGCTTGGTCCATTTGAGGTGCTCAAAAGGGGGGAAACTGTGGTGGCGCGGTTAGCTCTTTTGCCTACAATGACAGTCCACAACGTGTTCCACATCTCCAAGCTCAAGGCTTACCATGACCTGACAAAGCACTTTGTTGGCCGCAATTCCGAGCCTTCTCCTCCAATGATCATGGAGGCTGAGCAAGTTTTAGTGGCCCTCCTCGACCACCTTCATCATGGTTGAGGGTGGGATTACCTAGTGAATCGGAAGAGATATGATGTGGCCCATAATTTACGTGGGCCTTTCAACAACTTTAGCATTGCAAGGTTGCATGCCATCCTCCGGGAGTACCAATAACGAACTGAAATGACTGGCTCCAAAGGGGGTGGGGAGTGAAAGCCAGACAATGCCAACAACAAAGATTACAGGTTGAGGCATCCTTGAATACAAAACATGAGTTTGGATTTGGAATTTACGGGACAACCCCTGCAAGTTCAGCCTAAGAGTTAAGGTAGTTACACCAAAGGTTGGACTGGGCGCGGTGAAAACAAGCCACAGAAATTCATCCTCAAAGACCAAGGCTGGACCCGTGGAAGACCCAACACAGCTTAAGCGCGCCTTGGTGATTGGTTTTTTAATGATTCAAGGCTCATTGATGACCAAGTTTGCTTCCAAACTGCGTCACGATGTGTTCTTGCAAGCCAAGGTGCTGTGGGCAGTCATCACTGCCACTAATGGTGCTGCTATGAACAGATTGTCATAGTCCACGGAAACAGCCATATCTTGATCGTTCTTCCACAGAATGATGCATTTTTTCATGCAGTGGAAAGCTGGGAGGATAGAATACCATACACAGCGGGGAAAGGTTTGGCGACATAAGCTGGGAGGATAAACTACCGGCTGTTGAGACAATTGTCTCATCTGCGGTTCGTACACAGCCGGGCAAGGTTTGGCGACTTCAGGTCGCACATGTTGTGTCACAATTCACATGGTGTCTTGTATGTTGGCGCTTGAAAAACAAGTACAATTTGCTCCCACTTTGTAATACATGTTCCTGTGCTCCCCCAAGATGATCCTTCGCTTTTGGAATATGCTAGAAGGTTTCCAATGGTCTTCTTTTATGAGAACCGGAAGCTGGGCATAACGGACCAACACATGCTATGGTCTAGCGCTTGGTTAGATGTTTCAGATAGAAAAACATGGAAACAACGCCAAGAAACAATTCAACGAGAACAAGGCATCATCGTTGCATGCAAGGCATGCACAGGGTTACGTAGAGAACAAAAGATAACAAGGGACAATGTTGGGAAATGGTGAACATAAGGAGTGAGTTTTCTATACAAAACATGAGAAGAAAGTGTGAGTGAGGAAGAGAGAGATATAGCATTAGGGAGAAGGGGGGAGGGGGGAGAGAGAGAGAGAGAG
>SZWC01003402.1:718-18450 GCA_023375785.1 Penium margaritaceum
TCCTCCTCCTCCTCCTCCTCCTCCTCCTTCTGCTCCTCCTCCTGCAACACCTCCTCCACCTTCTCCACCTCCTCCACCTTCTTCTCCATCTCCTCCTCCTCCTTTGGCTGCCCTTTCTCCTTTGCCACATGTCATGTTCCCGCGCACATGGCATGTGGCCTGGTTTACTCCTCTCTTCGTGTACCCTTTTCCGTGGGCTGCAGATCCCCATCTCCGTCAAGGTGACACTGCCCCCTGTCCTTTCCTATTTGGTTGGGGACTCTCCCATTCATTTTCCACTCTTCACACTCCAAGCCACTCCGGCCTTCGTCATCATGTGCTCCACACACCTCGCTCGACGCCTCCAACAATAGGCGTCGGATGAACACTCTCGTAGTCTTCTGCTTGCTTTCCCTTTGCCAACAACAGCGATCTGACTCCACCACTTTACCTTCTAACGACAATCATGCAAGAGAGGGGATGTAACGGGCGAGTGTTGCACAAAGTTCTCAACAACCCTCGCTCTTCTCGTACATGTCGCGCCACCTTTTGAGCTTATGTCGTAATGTTGAACTAGTTAGAAGTGCACTGCGATGGCTCGTGTTGACTTCTGATGCGTGACACTAGTCGGCATCTTAGCTTCTGATGTCATGTTAAAGCAAATAGTGTCATCTCTCCACAGATTAGTGCTTAGCAGAGTAGGACATTCTGTGACCTTGTCCATAGTTTGGCACTTTCCCAAAGTGAGGACCGTTGAGGTCAACGGCTACGAGCCGTAAAGTCGCTACGTGAGCGCGCCAGTTCGACTAGGATGGCGCGCGTGCATGCTTGCCTCCTTATGGAGGCCCCAGTGTTCTGTTCCTTTCACTTCTTGATCTCAAAGTCTTCTATTCTCAATCTTACGTCTGAAATTCCCTGTCGGCCCCATCAATCATCTTCAACACATTTGTCATTTTACATATTTGTCATTCTACATATTTCACATTTTACAAATTTGTCGTATTTCAAATTTGTCATTTTAAATTTTTGTCATTTGACATATTTGCTATTTTACATATTTGTCATTATACATATTTGACATTTTACATCATTGTCATTTACATATTTGTCTTTTTACATGTTTTTCATTCTACATATTTGTCATTTTACATGTTTGTCATTTTACATATTTATTATTTTACATATTTGTCATTTTACATGTGTCATTTTACATATTTGACAAGTTACATATTTGACATTTAACATATTTCCTATTTACATATATGTCATTTTACATAATTTTCATTTTACATATTTGTCATTGTACGTATATTTCATTTTACATATTTGTCATTTAACATATTCGTCATTTTACATGTGACATTTTTACATATTTGTCATTATACATACTTGTATTTTTACATGTTTATCATTTTACAGATTTGTCATTTTTCATATTTGACATTTTACATATTTATCATTTTCCATGTTTGTCATTTTAAATACTTGTCATTTTACATATCTGTCATTCTACATATTTGTCATTTTCCATATTTATGATTGACTTATTTGTCATTTTACATATTTGTCATTTTACATATTTGTTATTTTACATATTTTTCATTTTATTTATTTAACATTTGACATATTTATTATCTTACATAATTGTCATTTTACATATTTGTCATTTTACATGTTTGTCATTTTATGTATTTGTCATATTACATATTTGTCATTTTACAGATTTGTCATTTAATGTATTTGTCATTTTACATACATGTCTTTTTACATATTTCTCATTTTACATATTTGACTTTGTACATGTTTGTAATTTTACATATTGGTCATTTCATATATTTGTCAATTTACATCTTTGCCATATTACACATTTGTCATTTCACATATTTGTCGATTTACATATTTGTCATTTTACATTTTTGCAATGATACATCTTTGTCATTTTACGTATTTGTCATTTTACATATTTGTCATTTAACATATTTGTCATTTTACATATTTGTCATATGTCATATTTGTAATTTTCCATGTTTGTCAATGTACATATTTGTCATTTTACATATTTGTCATTTAACATATTCGTCATGTTACATATGAGACATCTTACATATTTGTCATTTTACATACTTGTCTTTTTACATGTTTGTCATTTTACGTATTTGTCATATTACATACTTGTCATTTTACAGATTTGTCATTTTTCATATTTGACATTTTACATATTTATCATTTCACATATTTCTCATTTTACATATTTGTCATTTTACATATTTGTCATTTTACATTTTTGTCATTTTATGTATTTGTAACATAACATATTTGTCATATTACAGATTGTCATTTTATGCATTTGTCATTTTACATATTTGTCTTTCTTCATATTTTTCATTTTACATATTTGAAATTTTACATATTTGAAATTTTAAAAATTTCTTATTTTACATATCTTTGATTTTACATATTTGTTATTTTACATATTTGTCATATTACATATCTGTCATTTTACATATTTGTCATTTTACATATTTGTCATTTTACATATTTGAAATTTTACAAATTTCTTATTCTACATATCTTTGACTTTACATATTTGTGATTGTACATGTTTGCCATTGTACATATTTGTCATATTACATATTTGTCAATTTACATATCTGTCATTTTATACATTTGTCATTTTACATACTTTTCATTTAACGTATGCGTCATTTTACATAATTGTTATTTTATGTATTTGTAATTTAACATATTCGACACTTTACATATCTTTAATTTTATATATTTGTCATTTTACATATTTCTCATTTTCCTTATTTTTCATTTTACATATTTGTCATATTACATATTTGTCATTTTACATATTTCTCATTGTACATATTTGTCATTTTACATTTTTTTCACTTTACATATTTGCCAATTTACATATCTGTTATTTTACTTATGTTTCATTTAGATATTCGTCATTTTCCTTATTTGCCATTTTACATAATTGTCATTTTACATATTTGTCATTTTACAATTTTTGTCATTTTACATATTTGCCATTCTACATATTTGTCATTTTACATATTTGTCATTTTATATATTTGGAATTTGACAAGTTTGTCATTTTATATATTTTTCATTTTACATATTTTTCATTTTATATATTTGACATTTAACATATTTGTCATCTTAAATTTTTGTAATTTTAAATATTTTTTATTTTACAGTTTTGTCATTTTACATATTATTCATTTTACACATTTCTCATTTTACATATTTGGCATTTAACATATTTGTCACTTTACATATTTGTCATGTTACATATTGATCGTTAGAAATATTTTTCATTTACATATTTGTCATTTTACATATTTGTCTTTCTACATATTTGTCATTCTAGATATTTGTCATTTTACATATTTTTCATTTTATATATTTGTCATTTTACATATTTGTCATTTTACATATTGGTCATTTTACATATTTGTCATTTTACATATTTGTCATTTAACATTTTTGTCATTTTCCATATTTGTCATTTCATATATTTGTCGTTTTACATATTTTTCATTTTATATATTTGTCATTTTACACATTTTTCATATACCATATTTGTCATTTCTTATATTTTTCATTTTACATATTTGTCATATTACATATTTTTCATTGTACAAATTTTTCATTTTATATATTTGTCATTCAACTTATTTGTTATTTAACATATTTGACACCTTACATATTTGTAATTTTACATATTCGTCATTTTATATATTTGTCATTTTGCATGTTTGTCATATTACATATTAGTCATTTTACATATCTGTCAAGTTACATATTTGTCATTTTACATATGTATCACTTTACATATTCTTCATTTGACATATTTGTCATTTTACTTATTTGTCATTTCACATATTTGTGATTTTACATGTTTGTCAATTTCCATTTTTGCCAATGTACATATTTGTCATTTTATAATTTTTTCATTTAACATATCTTTCATTTCACATATTTCTCATTTTACATATTTGTCATTTTACATATTTGTCATTTTACACATTTGTCATTTTACATATTTGTCATTTTACATATTGGTCATTTTACATATTCGTCATTTAACATATTTGTCATATAACATATTTGTCAATAAACAAATTTGTCATTTTATGTTTCCGTCAGTTTACATATTTGTCATTTGACAAATTTTTCATTTTACATATTTTAAATTACACATATTTGTAATTCTACATATTTGTCATTTTATGTATTTGTCATTTTGCATCTTTGTCATATTACATGTTTTTCATTTTCTATATCTGTAAATTTAAATATTTTTCATTTTACATATGTGTCACTTTACATATTTGTCATTTTACATATTTTTCATGTAACATTTTTGTCATTTTACTTCTTTGTTATTTCACATATTTGTCATTTAACATATTTGTCATTTTACATATTTGAAATTACAAATATTTGTTATTTTACATATTTTTTATTTTATATATTTGTCATTTTGCATCTTTGTCATATTACATATTTATCATTTTCTATATCTGTTCATTTACATATTTGTCATTTTACATATGTGTCACTTTACATATTTGTCATTTTACATATTTGTCATGTAACATTTTTGTCATTTTACTTCTTTGTTATTTCACATATTTGGCATTTTATACATTTTGTATTTTAGATATTTTTCAATTTACATTTTTGCCAGTTTAGAGATATTGTCATTTTATATATTTGACATTTTACATATTTTTCATTTTACATATTTGTCATTTTACATATTTGTCATTTGACATCTTGACATTTTACACATTTTTCATTTAACATATTTGTCATTTTCCATATCTTTCAATTTACATATTTGTAATTTTACGGATTTGACATTTTACATATTTGACATTTTACATCATTGTCATTTACATCTTGACATTTTACACATTTGTCATTTTATATATTTGTCATTTTGCATGTTTGTCATATGTTAGATTTAGGATCACCCACAGAGGTCAACAGAATCATGTATATAATCCATGGTGAAATCAATCCAGAACAAAACTCCATGAACTCCAGAAACTCCACATTAACTCCACCTACAAAACAGCCGTAATCCTTAGCCAGACACTGCAGACGCTACACTTGTCAAGAGCCCAAACTAGGGCCTCAGGCTGCTAATTGATCTCTTGCATATTCATACGGTATGCTGCAAGCCTGAAACAGTGCACTGTGCACAAAGTTATCGACAAACTAAGCTGCCTACCTATTTTGTACTGCCAGCGTGCACACAATTGCAACGCATATCTGGGATCCTAGTTTGTCCGCGAATCTTGTGTCTTGTGGCTTCTGCTCGGCCTTGCTCCGGACGCTACTATGATAGGGAGATCCCTCTTGAGTCTCTTAAGCGGCGGACAGCTCAATGACTCGAGAGGATCGACAGCCAGCGAGGATCCAATGTCCATCGAGCGGGCCGATAGTCAAGAAGCTCTGTCGGTCGCTTGTTTCCCAGCCGGTCGGCATATCAAATGGCCGGCTGTCCCCTTCTTCTTTTCATTGCTCCACTGCCATGTCAACAGAGGACCGAGCGGAGCTCTTGCTCGCACGCTTGGTCCATCCGCTCTGACCTCTCTCTCACCGCACTTTCCAGCGGTGCCGTTGAATCAGAGATCCGATGGAAGACAAGGGAGATATGTATTTTCCAACATCATATTACATATTAGTCATTTTACATATCTGTCAAGTTACATATCTGTCATTTTACATATTTGTAATTTTACATATTTGTAATTCTACATATTTGTCATTTTACATATTTGATATTATTCATATTTGAAATTTAACATATTTTCCAGTTTACATATTTGTCATTTGACATATTTGAATTTTACATTTTTGTCATTTGACATATTTCTCATTTTACATATTTGACATTCTACATATTTGTCATTTTACATATTTGTCGTTTTACATATTTGTCATTCTACATATTTGTCATTTTACATATTCTTCATTTTACATATTTGTCATTTTACATATTTGTCATTTCACAAATTTTCATTTTACATATTTTTCATTTTACTTATTTGTCATTTCACATATTTTTCTTTTGGATTATTTGTCATTTTACATATTTATCATATTGAATATTTGTCCTTTTTTATATTTGTCATTTTACATATTTGTCATATTACATATTTTTCATTTTACATTTTTGTCAATATCCATATTTGTCATTTTACATATTTGTCATTTCACATATTTTTCATTTTACATACTCATCATTTGACATATTTGTCATTTTACATATTTGTCATTTTACGTATTTTTCATTTTACATATTTGTCATTTTACATATTTGTCATTTTACATATTGACACTTTACACATTTTGCATTGTACATATTTGTCATTTTACATATTTTTCATTTTACATATTTGTCATTTTACATATTTGACATATAACATATTTGTCATATGTCATATTTGTCACTATACATTTTTGTCATTTGACTTATTTGTCATTTTACATATTTGTCATTTTCCATATTTGACACTTTACATCATTGTCATTTAAATTTTTGTCTTTTCACATATTTGTAATTTTGAATAATTTCCATTTTACATATTTGTGATTTTACATATTTGTCAATTTACATATTTGCGAGTTTACGTATTTGTCATTTTACATTTTTGTGATTTTACATATTTTTCAATTTATATATTTGCCAATTTACATATTTGTTATTTTACATATTTGTCATTTTACATATTTGTCATTTTACATATTTGTCATTTTAAATGTTTGTCATTTTACATATTTGTAACTTTACAGATTTGTCATTTTACTTATTCGGCATTTTACATATTTTTCATTTTACATATTTGTCAATTTAGATATTTGTCATTTAACATAGTTGGATTTTTTCATATTTGTCATTTTACGTATTTGTCATTTTACATATTTGTTATTTTACATCTTTGTCAATTTACATATTTGCCAATTTACATATTTGTTGTTTTAGATATTTGTTATTTTACATATTTGTCATTGTACATATTGTTTTTACATATTGGAATTTTACACATTTGTTATTTTACATATTTGAGATTCTACATATTTTTCATATTTCATATTTGACAGTTTACATAAGTGCCATTTTGTATATTTGTCTTTTTACATTTTTTCATTCTACTTGTTTCTCATTTTACATATTTTCCATTTTACATATTTTTCATTATACATATTTTCCATTTCACATATTTGTCAACTTACATATTCGTCATTTTACATAGTTGTAAATTTACATATTTGTAATTTTACATGGTTGTCATTTTACATATTTGTCATTTTACATATTTGTGATTTTACATATTTGTCATTTAACATATTTGTCATTTGACATATTTGACATTTTACACATTTGACACCTAACATATTTGCCCATTTACATGTTTATCATTTTACATATTTGTCATTTTACATATCTGACAATTTATATATTTTCATATTTCATATATGTCATTTAACATATTTGTCATTTTAATTTTTTGTCATTTGAAATATTACTCATTTTACATATTTGACATTTTACATAGTTGTCATTTTAGATATTTGTCATTTAACATATTTGTCAATTTTCATAATTTTCATTTTACATATTCTTCATTTTACATATTTGACATATCACATATTTTTCATTTTATGTATTTGTCATTTTCCATATATTTCATTTAACGTATTTTTCATTTTACATATTTGACATTTTACATATTTGTCACTTTACATATTTGTTTTTTATGTATTTGTCGTTTTGCATCTTTGTCATGTTGCATATTTGTCAGTTTACATATCTGTCAATTTACATATTTATCATTTTACATATGTGTCATTTTATACATTTGTCATTTTGCATGTCTCATTTTACATATTTGGCATTTTGCATATTTGCCATTTTACATATTTGGCATTCTACATATTTGTGATTTTAAATATTTTTCATTTTAAATTTTTTGCCAATTTACATATTTTGCATTTTATATATTTTTCATTTTACATATTTGTCATTTTACATATTTTACATTTTACGTATTGACATTTTACACATGTTTCATTTCACATATTTGTCATTTTACATATTTGACACTTTACTTATGTATCGCATTTCATATTTGTCATTTTACATTTTTTTCATTTGACATATTTGAAATTTTACATTTTTCCATTTTACATATTGAACATTTTACATCATTGTCATTTACATTTTTATCTTTTCAAATATTTGTCAATCTACATATTTTTCATTTTGCATATTTGTCATTTTACATATTTGTCATTTTAGATACTTATCATTTTACATATTTTTCATTTTAAATATTTGTCATTTTACATATTTGTCATTTTGCATATTTATAATTATGAATGATTGTCATTTTACATATTTGTCATCTTACACATTTGTTATTTTACATATTTGTCATTTTACATACTTGTCGTTTTACATGTGTCATTTTACATATTTGACATTTTACATATTTGACATTTAACATATTTGCAAATTTACATATTTGTCATTTTACATATTTGTCATTTTACATATTTTGTCATTTTACATATTTGTCATTTTACATATTTCGCATTTTACATATTTGTCATTAAACATCTTTGTCATTTTACATATTTGTCATTTTACATATTTGTAGTTTTACATGTGTCATTTTACATAACTGTCATTTTACATAATTGTCATTTTTGCATATTTTAAAACCATGTTTTCCTCCTCTAACCATTCGTGACTCATGTTATGGGTTGTGAACGTTTGCCACCCATATTGAAATTCGTTGGTCATGGTTAGTGATATATGCCTAGTTTGGTTTGTAACAGGACGTGGTTACCACACGGTGTCACTACGTATTGAAGGGCTTTGTGCTTTCTAGTTAATAGCTAGTGTTCCCAAACCATTGTTACCCCCCTCTAACTAGCACTGACTGGTGTTGTGAGTTGTTAACGCTAACCACATGAAGTGAAATTCGTTGGTCATGGTCAGTGACATATGCATACTTTGGTCGGTCACTGTGCATGGTAGCCATGCCGTGCCACTACATACTGCAGGTATTTGTTCTTGCTTGTCGATAAGTAGTAATCACAAACCATTATCTTCCACCCCGACCATTTGTGACTCGTGTTATATGTTGTCAAAGTTTACCACAAATAGTGACATTATTTGGTCATGGTCAGTCACACATGCCTACTTTGGTTGGTCATCGTGCATGGTATCCACACCGTGCCACAACTTGTTGAAGGCCCTTGTGCTTGCTAGTTGATACCTATTGTTCCCAGACCATTGTTTCCCCCTCTGACCATTTGTGATTCGTATTATGAGTTGTCAACGCTGTCCACACATAGCGGATTTCTTTGGTCAAAGGCAGTACATATGCATGCTTTGGTCGGTCATTGTGCATGGTATCCACACCGTGCTTATACTGATTGAAGGTCGCTATACTTACCAGTTGAGAACTGATATTCCTAGACCATTGTTTCCCCCTATCATTGTTTGTGACTCGTGTTCTTGTTGGTGAATGTTGACCACCCATATTGAAATTCGTTGGTCATGGTCAGTGACATATGCCTAGTTTGGTTGTTTGGTGTACATAGTAACCACACGGTGCCACTACGTATTGAAGTTCTTTGTCCTTTCTAATCGATACATAGGGTTCCCAAACCATTGTCTCCCCTTCTGAACATTTGTGACTTGTGTTATATGTTGTCAATGTTGACAACACATAGTGGACTTCTTCAGTCATAGTCAATGACATATGCATCCTTTGGTTGGTCACTGTGCACGCTAGCCACACTGTGCCACTACATGTTGAAAATCTTTCTACCCGCTAGTTGATAACTAGTGTTCCCAACCCATGGTTTCTCCCACTGACCATTTGTGACTCGTGTTATGAGTTTTCAACATTGACCACACACTGTGAAATCTGTTTGGTCATGGTTAGTGACATATGCCTAGTTTTGTTTGTCACTGTACATGGTTACCATGTTGTGTCACTACATATTAAGGGTACTTGTGCTTTCTAGCTAATAGATTGTGTTCCCAAACCATTGTAAATCCCCTTTGACTGTCTGTGACTCGTGTTGTGAGTTGTCAACGCTGACCACATGAAGTGAAATTTGTTGGTCATGGTCAATGACATATGCATACTATGGTTGGTCACTGTGCATGGTAGTCCTTTTGTACCACAACATATTGAAGGAATTTGTACTTGATACTTGATGACTAGTATTCACAAACCATTGTCTTGCAATGTGACCATCTGTGACTTGTGTTATGAGCTGTCAAAGTTTACCACACTTAGTGACTATATTTGGTCATGTTCAGTGACATATGCCTACATTGGTTGGTTATCGTGCATGGTATCCACACAGTGCCACAACGTATTGAAGCTCCTTGTGCTTGCTATTTGATACTTGGTGTTCCCAAACCATTGTTTCCCCCTCTGACCATTTGTGACTCGTATTATGAGTTGTCAACGTTGACCACACGGTGGATTTCTTTTGTCAAAGGCAGTACATATGCCTACTTTGGTTGGTCATTGTGCATGGTAGCCACACCGTGCTACTACCGACTGAAGGTCGTTGTACTTGCTACTTGGTATCTAGTATTCCCAAACCACTGTTTTCCCCTTTGACAAATCGTGATCCATATTATGGGTTGTCAACATTGACCACACATTGTAAAATTATCTGGTCATGGTAAGTGGCACATGCCTAATCTGGTTGGTCATTGTGCATGGTTGCCACACCGTTCCAGTACTTGTTGAAAGTCTTTGTACTTGCTAGTTAATAAATAGCAAAAGGTTTCTCCCTTTTACACCAGGTCGGTTTTTGTTGATTAATTACGCGTAGGTGCCTTCAATGGAATACTCCCTCCCACCCCCCTAGACGAATGTTCCGTGGACGACTTGGAGGACAGATTTGGGACCGCATTATGACACCCCCCCTACCCCCCCACGGTTAAGGCTCAAAGGTAGAGTTGAGGTATCAAAACACGACTGCACCCCGCCCACCACCACGTCGCAAGCCTATTCTATATTGCGCGTACGAGGATTCAAACCAGGACCTACCACTCCAGAATCTAACTCTATAAGCACTAAGCCAACTCACATGGTGTTCATATGATGTCCAAATGACATTACAAGGGTTCCTATGGGTAAAGGACATAAAACAAAGGGATGTAAGAATAGAGGGTAGTTTTCAACAGTATGAATGATAACAAAGCTAGTTTAATCATAAAAAATTGACACAGATAGAATTTGAAATTTTGCGACTTCGAGCTTGAATAACCTTTGAACCATTGCTCCAATTGACCAGTCGTAAGAAGGAAAGTTGACTACACACACTGAAACTCGTTTTACGATATTTAGTGACACAAGCATACTTTGGTTGGTCATTGTGCATGGTAGCCAGACCGTGCCACCACTTATCGAAGGTCGTTGTATTTGCTAGTCGATACCGAGTATTCCCAAACCATTGTTTCTCCCTCTGCCCATTTTTGACTTGTATTATGATTTGTGAACGTCGACCACACACACTAAACTTCTTTGGTCATGAGAGTGATGTATGCCTACTTTGGTAGGTCATTGTGCACGCTAGCCACACCGTGCCAATACATACAAAAATTCTTTGTACTTGTTGCAAGATACATAGTGTTTTGAAACCATGTTTTTCCCCTCTGACCATTTGTGACTCATGTTATGGGTTGTGAACGTTGACCACCCATATTGAAGTTATTTGGTCATGGTTAGTGACATATGCCTAGTTTGGTTTGTCACTGTACGTGGTTACGACGCCGTGTCACTAGGCATTGAAGGTCTTTGTGCTCTCTAGTTGATAGCTAGTGTTCCCATACCATTGTTACCCCCCTCTGATTATCAGTGACTCGTGTTGTGAGTTGTCAACGCTGACCACATGAAGTGAAATTCGTTGGTCATGGTCAGTGACATATGCATACTTTGGTTGGTCATTGTGCATGGTAGCCACGCTGTGCCACTCCATATTGAAGGTATTTGTACTTTCTAGTCGATAACTAGTATTCAGAGACCATTATCTTCCACCGTGACCATTTGTGACTCGTGTTATGAGTTGTCAAAGTTTACCACACTTAGTGAAATTATTTGGTCATGGTCAGTGACATATACCTACTTTGGTTGGTCATCGTGCATGGTATCCACACTGTGCCACAACTTATTGAAGGTACTTGTGCTTGCTATTTGACACCTAATGTTCCCAAACCATTGTCTCCCCCTCTGACCATATGTGACTCCTATTATGAGTTGTCAACGCTGACCACAAACATCGGATTTCTTTGGTCAAAGGCAGTAAATATGCCTATTTTGGTCGGTCATTGTGCATGGTAGCCACACCGTGCTTATACTGATTGAAGGTCGCTGTACTTGCTAGTTGATTACTTATATTCACAAACCATTGTTTCCCCCTCTGACTTTTTGTGACTTGTGTTATGGTTGTTGAATGTTGACCACCCATATTGAAATTCTTTCATCGTGGTCGGAGACATATGCCTAGTTTGGTTGTTTGGTGTGCATAGTAGCCACACCGTGCCACTACGTATTGAAGTTCTTTGTCCTCTCTAGTTGATACATAGGGTTCCGAAACCATTGTCTCTCTCTCTCTGACCATTTGTGACTTGTGTTATGAGTTGTCAATGTTGACCATACATTGTGGACATCTTCGGTCATAGTCAGTGACGTGTGCATCCTCTGGTTGGTCACTGTGCACGCTATCCACACCGTGCCACTACTTGTTGAAAATATTTCTACTTCCTAGTTGATAACTAGTATTCCCAACCCATGGTTTCCCCCACTGACCATTTTTGACTTGTGTTATGAGTTTTCAACGTTGACCACACACTGTGTAATTTGTCTGCTCATGGTTTGTGACACATGCCTACTTTCCTTTGTCAGTGTACATGGTTAACATGCCATGTCTCTACATATTAAAGGTATTTGTGCTTTCTAGTTAACAGCTAGTGTTTCCAAATCATTGTTACCCCCCTTTGACTATTTGTGACTCGTGTTGTGAGTTTTCAACGCTGACCACATGAAGTGAAATTCGTTTGTCATGGTCAGTGACATATGCATACTTTGGTTGGTCACTGTGCATGGTAGCCACAGTGTGCCACTACATTTTGAAGGTATTTGTACTTGCTGCTCGAATACTAGTATTCACAAACCATTGTCTTCAACTCTGACCATTTGTGACTCGTGTTATGAGCTGTCAAAGATTACCACACTTAGTGACATTATTTGTTCATGGTCAGTGACATATGCCTACTTTGGTTGATCATCATGCGTGGCATCCTCACAGTGCCACAACGTATTGAAGCTCCTTGTGCTTGCTATTTGATACTTGGTGTTCTCAAACAATTTTTTCCCCCTCTGACCATTTGTGACTCGTATAATGAGTTGTCGACGTTGACCAGACACTGTGGATTTCTTTGGTCAAAGGCAATACATATGCCTAGTTTGGTTGGCCATTGTGCATGGTAGCCACACCGTGCTACTACTGGCTGCAGGTTGTTGTACTTGCTAGTTGGTATCTAGTATTCCCAAACCATTGTTTCCCACTTTGACAATTCGTGACCCATGTTATGGGTTGTCAACGTTGACCACACATAGTAAAATTATTTGGTCATGGTAAGTGGGACATGCCTAATCTGGTTGGTCATTGTGCATGGTAGCCACACCGTTCCACTACTTGTTGAAATTCTTTGTACTTGCTAGTCAATAAATAGCAAAAGATTTCTCCCGTTGACACGAGGTCGGTTTTTGTTGATTTGTTACGCGTAGGTACCTTCACTGGAATACTCCCTCCCACCCCCCTAGAGGGATGTTCCGTGGACAACCTGGAGGACAGATTTGCAACCGCATTATGACACCCCCCTACCCCCCCCACGGCTTAGGCTCAAAGGTGGAGTTGAGGTATCACAACACGACCGCCCCCCCTCCCCTCCCCAGGTCCCGAGCCTATTCTATATTGCGCGTACGAGGATTCAAACCAGGACCTTCTACTCCAGAATCTAACTCTATAAGCACTAAGCCAACTCACATGGTGTTCACATGATGTCCAAATGACATGATAAGGGTTCCTATTGGTAAAGGGCATAAAACAAGGGGGTGTAAGAATAGAGCGTATTTTTCAAAAGTATGAATGAACAAAGTTATGAAGTTACAAATTTATGAACAAAGTTAGTTTAATCATAAAAGATTGACGCAGAAAGAATTTGAGAATTTGCAACTTCGAGCTTCAATAACCTCTCATCCATTGCTCCAATTGACCAGCCGTAAGAAGGAAAGTTGACTACACACAGTGAAACTCTTTCTACAATATTCAGTGACACAAGCATACTTTGGTTGTTCATTCTGCATGGTAGCCACACCGTGCCACCACTTATCGAAGGTCTTTGTACTTGCTAGTCGATACCGAGTATTCCCAAACCATTGTTTCTCCCTCTGCCCATTTTTGACTTGTATTATGAGTTGTGAACATCGACCACACACACTAAACTTCTTTGGTCATGAGCAGTGATGTATGCCTACTTGGGTAGGTCATTGTGCACGGAAGCCACACCGTGCCAATACATACAAAAAATCTTTGTACTTGCTAGAAGATACATAGTGTTCTGAAACCATGTTTTCCCTCTCTGACCATTTCTGACTCATGTTATGGGTTGTGAACGTTAACCACCCATATTGAAATTATTTGGTCATGGTTAGTGACGTATGCATAGTTTGGTTTGTCACTGTACGTGGTTACCACGCCGTGTCACTACGTATTGAAGGTCTTTGTGTTTTCTAGTTGATAGCTAGTGTTCCAAAACCATTGTTACCCCCCTCTGACTATCAGTTACTCGTGTTGTGAGTTGTCAAAGCTGACCACATGAAGTGAAATTCGTCGGTCATGGTCAGTGACATATGCATACTTTGGTTGGTCACTGTGCATGGTAGCCACGTTGTGCCACTACATATTGAAGGCATTTGTACTTGCTAGTCGATAACTAGTATTCAGAGACCAGTATCTTCCACCCAGACCATTTGTGACTCGTGTTATGAGTTGTCAAAGTTTACCACACTTAGTGAAATTATTTGGTCATGGTCAGTGACATATGCCTACTTTGGTTGGTCATTGTGCATGGTATCCACACCATGCCACAACTTATTGAAGGTCCTTGTGCTTGCTGGTTGACACCTGGTGTTCCCAAACCATTGTCTCTCCCTCCGACCATTTGTGACTCGTGTTATGAGTTGTCAAAGTTTACCACACTTAGTGAAATTATTTGGTCATGGTCAGTGACATATGCCTACTTTGGTTGGTCATTGTGCATGGTATCCACACCATGCCACAACTTATTGAAGGTCCTTGTGCTTGCTGGTTGACACCTGGTGTTCCCAAACCATTGTCCCCCCCTTTGACCATTTGTGACCCCTATTATGAGTTGTCAACGCTGATGACACACAGCGGATTTCTTTGGTCAAAGGTAGTACATATGCCTACTTTGGTCAATCATTGTACATGGTAGCCACGCCGTGCTTATACTGATTGAAGGTCGCTGTACTTGCTATTTGAGAACTCATATTTACAGACCATTGTTTCCCCCTCTGACTTTTTGTGACTTGTGTTGTGGTTGGTGAATGTTGACCACCCATATCGAAATTCTTTCATCATGGTCGGTGACATATGCCTAGTTTGGTTGTTTGTTGTACATAGTAGCCACACCGTGCCACTACGTATTGAAGTTCTTTGTCCTTTCTAGTCCATACATAGGGTTCCCAAACCATTGTCTCTCCCTCCGACCATTTGTGACTCGTGTTATGAGTTGTCAATGTTGACCATACATAGTGGACTTCTTTGGTCATAGTCAGTGACGTGTGCATCCTTTGGTTGGTTACTGTGCACGCTAGCCACACCGTGCCACTACTTGTTGAAAATCTTTCTACTTGCAAGTTGATAACTAGTGTTCCCACCCCATCGTTTCCCCCACTGATCATTTGTGACTCGTGTTCTGAGTTTTCAACGTTGACCATACACTGTGAAATCCGTTTGATCATGGTTAGTGACATATGCCTACTTTGGTTTGTCCCCCTACATGGTTACCACGCCGTGTCACTACGTATCGAACGTCTTTGTGCTTTCTAGTTGATAGCTAGTGTTCGCAAACCGTTGTTAGCCCCTCTGAATATCTGTGACTCGTGTTGCGAGTTGTCAACATTGACCACATGAAGTGAGATTCTTTGGTCATGGTCAGTGACACATGCATACTTTGGTTGGTTACTGTACATTGTAGCCACACTGTGCCACTACATATTGAAGGTACTTGTACTTGCTAGTCAATAACTAGTATTTAGAAACCTTTATCTTCCACTTTGACCATTTGTGACTCGTGTTATGAGCTGTCAAGGTTCACCACTCATGGTGACATTCTTTGGTCATGGTCAGTGACATATGCATACCTTGGTTGGTCATTGTGCATGGTATCCACACCGTGCCACAACATATTGAAGGTCATTGTGCTTGCTAGTTGACACGTGGTGTTCCCAAACAATTGTTTCTCCCTTTGACTATTTGTGACCCGTGTTATGGGTTGTCAACGTTGACCACACACAGTGGATTTCTTTGGTCAAAGGCAGTACATATGTCTAATTTGGTCAGTCATTGTGCATGGTAGCCATATCGTGCTACTACTGATTGAAGGGCGTTGTACTTGCTAGTTGAGAACTGATATTCCCGGACCATTTTTCCCTCTGTGACTGTTTGTGACTCGTATTATGGTTGGTAAGTGTTGACCACCCATATTGAAATTCTTTCATCATGGTCGGTGACATTTGCCTAGTTTGGTTGTTTGGTGTGCATAGTAACCACACCGTTCCACTACGTATTGAAATTCTTTGTCCTTTCTAGTCAATACATATGGTTCCCAAACCAATGTTTCTCCCTCTGAGCATTTGTGACTTGTGTTATGAGTTGTCAATGTTGATCATACATAGTGGACTTCTTCGGTCAAAGTCAGTGATCTGTGCATCCTTTGGTTGGTCACTATGCACGCTAGCAACACCGTGCCACTACTTGTTGAGAATCTTTCTACTTGCTAGTCAATAACTATTGTTCCCAACCCATGGTTTCCCCCACTGACCATTTGTTACTCGTTTTATGAGTTTTCAACGTTGACCACATACTGTGAAATCCGTTTGGTCATGGTTTGTGACATATGCCTACTTTTGTTTGTCACTATACATGGTTACCACACTGTGTCATTACGTATCAAAGGGCTTTGTGTTTTCTTGTTGACAGCTAGTGTTCTTAAACCATTGTTAGCCCCCTTATGACTATCTGTGACTCGTGTTGGGAGTTGTAAATGTTGACCACATGAAGTGAGATTCTTTGTTCATGGTCAGTGACATATGCATACTTTGGTTGGTCACTGCGCATTGTAGCCACACGGTGCCACTACATATTGAAGGTATTTGTACTTGCTAGTCGATAACTAGTATTCACAAACCATTATCTTTCACCCTGACCATTTGTGACTCGTGTTATGAGTTGTCAAAGTTTACCACACGTAGTGACATTATTTGGTCATGGTCAGTGACATATGCCTACTTTGGTTGGTCATCGTGCATGGTATCCACACCGTGCCACAACTTATTGAAGGTCCTTGTGCTTGCTAGTTGATACCTGGTGTTCCC
>SZWC01003402.1:18468-51043 GCA_023375785.1 Penium margaritaceum
CTACTTTGGTTGGTCATTGTGCATGGTATCCACACCGTGCCACAACTTATTGAAGGTCCTTGTGCTTGCTAGTTGATACCTGGTGTTCCCGAACCATTGTCTTCCCCTCTGACCATTTTCACTCCTGTTATGAGTTGTCAACGCTTACCACACACAGCGGATTTCTTTTGTGAAAGGTAGTATCTATGCCTACTTTGGTCGGTCATTGTGCATGGTAGCCATACCGTGCTTATACTGATTGAAGGTCGCTGTATTTGCTAGTTGAGAACTGATATTCATAGACCATTGTTTCCCCCTCTGACCGTTTGTGACTCGTGTTATGGTTGGTGAATGTTGACCACCCATATTGAAATTCTTTCATCATTGTCGGTTACATATGCCTAGTTTGGTTGTTTGATGTGCATAGTAGCCACACCGTGCCAATAGGTATTGAAGTTCTTTGTCTTTTCTAGTTGATACATAGGGTTCCGCAACCATTGTCTCTCCCTCTGACCATTTGTGACTCGTGTTATGAGTTTTTAATGTTGACCATCCATAGTGGACTTCTTTGGTCATAGTCAGTGATGTGTGCATCCTTTGGTTGGTTACTTTGCACGCTGGCCACACCGTGCCACTACTTGTTGAAAATCTTTCTACTTACTAGGTGATAACTAGTGTTCCCAACCCATGGTTTCTCCCACTGACCATTTGTGACTCGTGCTATGAGTTTTCAACGTTGACCACACACGGTGAAATCCGTTTGTTCATGGTTTGTGACATATGCCTACTGTTGTTTGTCATTGTTCATGGTTACCACGCCGTGTCATTATGTATTGAAGGGCTTTGTGCTTTCCTGTTGACAGCTAGTGTTCCCAACCCATCGTTAGCCCCCTCTGACTATCTGTGACTCGTGTGATGAGTTGTAAATGTTGACCACATGAAGCGAAATTCTTTGTTCATGGTCACTGCCATATGCATAATTTGGTTGGTCACTGTGCATTCTAGCCATACTGTGCCACTATATACTGAAGGTATTTGTACTTGCTAGTCGATAACTTGAATTGAAAAACCATTATCTTTCACCCTGACCATTTGTGACTCGTGTTATGAGCTGTCAAAGTTTACCACACTTAGTGACATTATTTGGTCATGGTCAGTGACATATGCCTTCTTTGGTTGGTCATCGTGCATGGTATCCACGCCATGCCACAACGTATTAAAGCTCCTTGTGCTTTCTAGTTGATACTTGGTGTTCCCAAATCATTGTTTCCCCCTCTGACCATTTGTGACTCGTATTATGAGTTGTCTAGTTGACCACACACAGCGGATTTTTTGGTCAAAGGCAGTTCATATGCCTACTTTGGTCGGTCAGTGTGCATGGTAGCCACACCGTGCTACTACTGACTGAAGGTCGTTGTACTTGGTAGTTGAGAACTGATATTCCCATTGCATTGTTTCCTCCCCTGACCGTTTGTGACTCGTGTTATGGTTGGTCAACGTTGACCACCCATATTGAAATTCTCTGGTCATGGTCAGTGACATATGCCTACTTTGGTTGTTTGGTGCGCATATTAGCCACACCATGCCACTACATATTGAAGTTCTTTGTCCTTTCTAGTCAATACATATGGTTCCCATACCATTGTCTCGCCCTCTGACCATTTGTGACTCGTGTTATGAGTTGTCAATGTTAACGATACATAGTGGACTTCTTCGGTCATAGTCAGTGACGTGTGCATCCTTTGGTTGGTCACTGTGCAAGCTAGCCACACCGTGCCACAACTTGTTGAGAATATTTCTACTTGCTAAATGAAAACTAGTTCTTCCAACCCATGGTTTCCCCCACTGACCATTTGTGACTCGTGTTATGAGTTTTCAACGTTGACCACACACTGTGAAATCTGTTTGGTCATGGTTAGTGACATATGCTTACTTTGGTTTGTCCCTGTACATGGCTACCACGCCGTGTCACTACGTATCGAAGTTCTTTGTGCTTTCTAGTTGATAGCTAGCGTCCCCAAACCATTGTTAGCCTCTTTGAATATCTGTGACTCGTGTTGTGAGTCGTCAACATTGACCACATGAAGTGAAATTCTTTGGTCATGGTTAGTGATATTTGCATGCTTTCGTTGGTCACTGTGCATTGTAGCCACACTGTGCCACTACATATTGAAGGTATTTGTACTTGCTAGTCGATAACTAGTATGAAGAAACCATTATCTTCCACTCTGACCATTAGTGACTCGTGTTATGAGCTCTCAAAGTTTACCACACATGGTGACATTCTTTGGTCAAGGAGTCACATATGCCTAGTTTCGATGTTTGGTGTGCATAGTAGCCACGCTGTGCAACTACGTATTGAAGTAATTTGTCCTTTCTAGTCCATGCATAGGGTTACCAAACCATTGTCTCTCACTCTGACCCTTTGTGACTCGTGTTATGAGTTGTCAATGTTGACCACGCATATTGGATTTCTTCGGTCATAGTCAGTGACGTATTCATCCTTTGGTTGGTCACTGTGCACGCTAGCCAAACCATGCCACTACTTGTTGAAGTTCTTTGTACTTGCTAGTTGAGAACTACTGTTCCCAACACATTGTTTCCCCCTCTGACCATTTGTGACTCGTGTTATGAGTTATCAATAATGACCACACACTGTGAATTTTTTTTTGTCATGGTTAGTGACCTATGCCTACTTTGATTTGTCACAGTACATGGTTACCACACCGTGTCACTACATATCAAAGGTATTTGTGCTTTCTAGTGAATAGATAGTGTTCCCAAACCATCGTCAGCCCCCTTTGACTGTCTGTGACTCGTGTTGTGAGTTGTCAACGCTGACCACATGAAGTGAAATTCGTTGGTCATGGTCAGTGACATATGCATACTTTGGTTGGTCACTGTGCATGGTAGCCACACTGTGCCACTACATATTGAAGGTATTTGTACTTGCTACTCGATAACTAGTATTCATGAACCATTGTCTTTGACTCTGACCATTTGTGACTCGTGTTATGAGCTGTCAAAGTTTACCACATTTAGTGACATTATTTGGTCATGGTCAGTTACATATGCCTACTTTGGTTGGTTATTGTGCACGGTACTCACACTGTGCAACAATTTATTGAAGGTCCTTGTGCTTGCTAGTTGATACCTGATGTTCCCAGACCATTGTTTCCCCCTCTGACCATTTGTGATCTTGCTATGAGTTGTAAACACTATCCACACACAGCGGATTTCTTTGGTCAAAGGCAGTACATATGCCTACTTTGGTCGGTCATTGTGCATGGTAGCAACACCTTGCTTATACTGATTGAAGGTCGTTGTACTTGCTAGTTGAGAGCTGATATTCCCAGACCATTGTTTCCCCCTCTGACCGTTTCTGACTACTGTTATGGTTGGTGAATGTTGACCACCCATATTGAAATTCTTTGGCCATGGTCAGTGACATATGCCTACTTTGGTTGTTTGGTGCGCATAGTAGCCACACTATGCCACTACATATTGAAGTTCTTTGTCCTTTCTAGTCAATACATAGGGTTCCCATACCATTGTCTCGCCCTCTGACCATTTGTGACTCGTGTTATGAGTTGTCAATGTTAACGATACATAGTGGACTTCTTCGGTCATAGTCAGTGACGTGTGCATCCTTTGGTTGGTCATTGTGCACGCTAGCCACACCATGCCACTACTTGTTGAAAATCACTCTACTTGCTAAATGATAACTAGTGCTCCCAACCCATGGTTTCCCCCACTGACCATTTGTTACTCGTGCTATGAGTTTTCAACGTTGACCACACACTGTGAAATCCATTTGGTCATGGCTAGTGACATATGCCTACGTTGGTTTGCCACTGTACATGGTTTCCACACCATGTCACTACGTATTGAAGGTATCTGTGCTTTCTTGTTGATAACTAGTGTTCCCAAACCATTGTTACCCCCTCTGAATATTTGTGACTCGTGTTGTGAGTTGTCAACATTGACCACATGAAGTGAAATTCTTTGTTCATGGTCAGTGACATATGCGTATGTTGGTTGGTCACTGTGCATTGTAGCCACACTGTGCCACTACATATTGAAGGTATTTGTACTTGGTAGTCAATAACTAGTATTCAAAAACCATTATCTTCCACCATGACCATTTGTGACTCGTGTTATGAGTTGTCAAAGTTTACCACACATGGTGAAATTCTTTGGTCATGGTCACTGACATATGCATACCTTGGTTGGTCATCGTGCATGGTATTCACACCGTGCCACAACGTATTGTACCTCCTTGTGCTTGCTATTTGATACTTGGTGTTCCCAAACCATTGTTCCCCTCTCTGACCATTTGTGACTTGTATTATGAGTTGTCGACGTTGACCAGACACAGCAGATTTCTTTGAACAAAGGCAGTACATATGCCTACTTTGGTCGGTCATTGTGCATGGTAGCCACACCGTGCTACTACTGACTGAAGGTCATTGTACTTGCTAGTTGAGAACTGATATTACCATAGCATTGTTTCCTCCCCTAACCGTTTGTGACTCGTGTTATGGTTGGGCAAAGTTGACCACCCATATTGAAATTCTCTGGTTATGGTCATTGACATATGCCTAGTTTGGATGTTTGGTGTGCATATTAGCCACACCCTGCCACTACATATTGAAGTTATTTGTCCTTTCTTGTCCATGCATAGGGTTCTTAAACCATTGTCTCTCCCTCAGACCATTTGTGACTCGTGTTATGAGTTGTCAATGTTGACCACACATAGTTGACTTCTTCAGTCATAGTCAGTGACGTATTCATCCTTTGGTTGGTCAGTGTGCACGCTAGCCACACCGTGCCACTACTTGTTGAAGTTCTTGGTACTTGCTAGTTGATAACCAGTATTCCTAACCCATTGTTGCCCCCTAGGACCATTTGTGACTTGTGTGATGCGTTTTCAACGTTGACCACACACTGTGAAATTCGTTTGGTCATGGTTAGTGACATATGCCTACTTTGGTTTGTTACTGTACATGGTTACCACGCCGTGTAACTACGTATTGAAGGTATTTGTGCTTTCTAGTCAATAGCTAGTGTTCCCAAACCAATGTTACCCCCCTTTGACTATCTATGACTCGTTTTGTGAGTTTTCAACGCTGACCACATGAAATGAAATTCGTTGGTCATGGTCAGTGACATCTCCGTACATTTTTTGGTCAGTGTGCATGGTACCCACGCTGTGCCACTACACATTGAAGGTATTTGTACTGGCTACTCAATGACTAGTATTAAAAAACCATTGTCTTCCACTCTGATCATTTGTGACTCATGTCATGAGTTGTCAAATTTTACCATTCTTAGTGACATTATTCTGTCATGGTCAGTGTCATATGCCTAGTTTGGTTGGTCATCATGCACGGTATCCACACCGTGCCACAACTTATTGAAGGTCCTTGTGCTTGCTAGTTGATACCTGGTGTTCCCAAACCATTGTCTCCCCCTCTGACCATTTGTGACTCCTATAATGAGTTGTCAACGCTGACCACACACAGCGGATTTCTTTGGTCAAAGGTAGTACATATGCATACTTTGGCCGGTCATTGTGCATGGTGGCCACACCGTGCTTATACTGATTGAATGTTGCTGTACTTGCGGGTTGAGAACTGATATTCACAGACCAATGTTTCCCCCTCTGACCGTTTGTGACGCGTGTTATGGTTGGTGAATGTTGACCACTTAAATTGAAATTCTTTCATCATGGTCAGTGACATATTTCTAGTTTGGCTGTTTCGTGTGCATATTTGCCACACCGTGCCAATAGGTATTGAAGTTCTTTGTCCTTTCTAGTCAGGACATAGGGTTCCCAAACCATTGTCTCTCCATCTGAACATTTGTGACTCGTGTTATGAGTTGTCAATGTTGACCATACATAGTGGACTTCTTCGGTCATAGTGAGTGACGTGTGCATCCTTTGGTTGGTCACTGTTCACGCAAGCCACACTGTGCCACTACTTGTTGAAAATCTTTCTACTTGCTAGTTGATAACTTGTGTTCCCAACCCATGGTTTCCCCCACTGACCTTTGTGACTCGTGTTATAAGTTTTCAACGTTGACCACACACTGTGAAATCCGTTTGGTCATGGTTTGTGACATATGCCTACTTTGGTTTGTCACTTTACATGGTTACCACACGGAGTCGTTACGTATTGAAGGTCTTTGTGCTTTCTTGTTGACAACTAGTGTTCCCAAACAATTGTTAGCCCCCTCTTACTATCAGTGACTCATGTTGTGAGTTGTAAATGTTGACCAAATTAAGTGAAATTCTTTGATCATGGTCAGTGACATATGCATACTTTGGTTGGTCAATGTGCATTGTAGCCACAGTGTGCCACCACATATTGAAGGTATTTGTACTTGCTAGTCGATAACTAGTATTCACAAACCATTATCATCCACCCTGACCATTTGTGACTCGTGTTATGAGTTGTCAAATTTTACCACACTTAGTGACATTATTTGGTCATGGTCAGTGACATATGCATACTTTGGTTGGTCATCCTGCATGGTAGCCACACCGTGCCACAACGTATTGAAGCTCCTTGTGCTTGCTATTTGATACTTGGTATTCCCAAACCATTGTTTCCCCTCTGACCATTTCTGACTCATATTATGAGTTCTAAACGTTGACCACACACGGTGGATTTCTTTGGTCGGAGGCTGTACATATGCTTAGTTTGGTCGGTCATTGTGCATGGTAGCCACACCGTGCTACTACTGACTGGAGGGCGTTGTACTTGCTAGTTGGTATCTAGTATTCCCAAACCTTTGTTTGCCCCTCTGACAATTCGTGGCCCATATTATGGGTTGTCAACGTTGACCACACATAGTACAATTATCTGGTCATGTTGAGTGGCACATGCCTTATCTGGTTGGTCATTGTGCATGGTAGCCACACTGTTCCACTACTTGTTGAAATTCTTTGTACTTGCTAGTCAGTAAATAGCAAAACGTTTCTCCCTTTGACACTGGTTGGTTTTGTTGATTTGTTACGCGTAGGTGCCTTCACTGGAATACTCCCTCCCACCCCCCTAGAGGGATGTTCCGTGGACGACCTGGAGGACAGATTTGCGAGGGCAGTATGACCCCCCCCCTACCCCCCCACAGCTTAGGCTCAAAGGTAGAGTTGAGGTATCACAACACGGCCGCACCCCCCTCCCCCAGGTCGCGAGCCTATTCTATATTGCGCGTACGAGGATTCAAACATGGGACCTACCGCTCCAAAATCTAACTCTATAAGCACTAAGCCAACTCACATGGTGTTTATATGGTGTCCAAATGGCATTATAAGGGTTCCTATGGGTAAGAGGCATAAGAGAAGGCGGTGTAAGATTAGAGGGTAGTTTTCAAAAGTATGAATAATAACAAAGTTAGTTTAATCATAAAGAATTGACGCACACGGAATTTCGAATTTTGCAACTTCGAGCTTGAATAACCTCTCAATCATTGCTCCGATTGACCAACCAAAAGAAGAAAAGTTGACTACACACAGCGAAACTCTTTTTGTGATATTCAGTGACACAAGCATACTTTGGTTGGTCATTGTGCATGGTAGCCACACCGTGCCACCACTTATCGAAGGTCTTTGTACTTGCTAGTCGATACAGAGTATTCCCAAACCATTGTTTCTCCCTCTGAACATTTTCGACTTGTATTATGAGTTGTGAACGTCGACCACAAACCCTAAACTTCTTTGGTCACGAGCAGTGATGTATGCCTACTTGGATAGGTCATTGTGCATGGTAGCCACACCGTGCCAATACATACAAAAACGTTTTGTACTTGCTAGAAGATACATAGTGTTTTGAAACCATGTTTTCCCCCTCTCACCGTTTGTGACTCATGTTATGGGTTGTGAACGTTGACCACCCATATTAAAATTCTTTGGTCATAGTTAGTGACATATGCCTAGTTTCGTTTGTCACTGTACGTGCTTACCACGCCGTGTCACTACGTATTGAAGGTCTTTGTAATTTCTAGTTGATAGCTAGTGTTCCCAAACCATTGTTACCCGCCTCTGAATATCAGTGACTTGTGTTGTGAGTTGTCAATGCTGACCACATGAATTGACCTTCGTTGGTCATGGTCAGTGACATATGCATACTTTGGTTGGTCACTGTGCATGGTAGCCACGCTGTGCCACTACATATTCGAGGTATTTGTACTTGCTAGTTGATAAGTAGTATTCACACACCATTATCTTCCACTCTGACCATTTGTGACTCGTGCTATGTGCTGTCAAAGTTTAGCACACTTAGTGACATTATTTGGTCATTGTCTGTGACATATGCCTACTTTGGTTAGTCATCGTGCATGGTATCCACACCGTGCAACAACTTGTTGAAGGTTCTTGTGCTTGCTAGCTGATACCTGATGTTCCCAGACCATTGTTTCCCCCTCTGACCATTTGTGATTCGTATCATGAGTTGTCAACACTATCCACACAAAGCGGATTTCTTTGGTCAAAGGCAGTTCATATGCTCACTTTGGTCAGTCATTGTGCAAGGTAGCCACACGGTGCTTATACTGATTGAAGGTTGCTGTACTTGCTAGTTGAGAACTGATATTCCCAGACCATTGTTTCCCCCTCTGACCGTTTGTGACTCGTGTGATGGTTGGTGAATGCTGACCACCCATGTTGAAATTCTTTGGTCATGGTCAGTGACATATGCCTACATTGGTTGTTTGGTGTGCATAGTAGCCACACCGTGCCACTACGTATTGAAGTTCTTTGTCCTTTCTAGTTGATGAATAGGGTTCCCAAACCTTTGTCTCTCCCTCTGACCATTTGTGACTCGTGTTGTGAGTTGTCAATGTTGACAACAGATTGTGGACTTATCTGGTCATAGTCAGTGACATATGCATCCTTTGGCTGGTCACTGTGCACGCTAGCCACACCGTGCCACTACTTGTTGAAAATATTTCTACCCGCTAGTTGGTAACTAGTGTTCCCAACCCATTGTTTTCCCCACTGACCATTTGTGACTCGTGTTATGAGTTTTCAACGTTGACCACACACCGTGAAATCTGTTTGGTCATGGTTAGTGACATATGCCTACTCTTGTTTGTCACTACGTATTGAAGGTCTCTGTGCTTTCTTGTTGATTGCTAGTGTTCCCAAACCATTGTTACCCCCTCTGAATATCCGTGACTCGTGTTGTGAGTCGTTCACATTGACCACGTGAAGTCAAATTCTTTGTTCATGGTCAGTGACATATGCGTACTTTGGTTGGTCACTGTGCATTGTAGCAACACTGTGCCACTACGTATTGAAGGTATCTGTACTTGCTAGTCGATGTCTAGTATTCACAAACCATTATCTTCCACCCTGACCATTTGTGACTCGTGTTATGAGTTGTCAAAGTTTACCACACATGGTGACATTCTTTGGTCATGGTCAGTGACATATGCATACCTTGGTTGGTCATCGTGCAAGGTATCCACACCGTGCCACAACGTATTGAACCTCCTTGTGCTTGCTATTTGATACTTGGTATTCCCAAACCATTGTTTCCCCCTCTGACCATTTGTGACTCGTATTATGAGTTGTCGACNAACTAGTATTCACAAACCATTATCTTCCACCCTGACCATTTGTGACTCGTGTTATGAGTTGTCAAAGTTTACCACACATGGTGACATTCTTTGGTCATGGTCAGTGACATATGCATACCTTGGTTGGTCATCGTGCAAGGTATCCACACCGTGCCACAACGTATTGAACCTCCTTGTGCTTGCTATTTGATACTTGGTATTCCCAAACCATTGTTTCCCCCTCTGACCATTTGTGACTCGTATTATGAGTTGTCGATGTTGACCAGACACAGCGGATTTCTTTGGTCAAAGGCAGTACATATGCCTTCTTTGGTCGGTCATTGTGCATGGTAGCCACATCGTGCTAGTACTGACTGAAGTTCGTTGTACGTGCTAGTTGAGAACTGTTATTCCCATAGCATTGTTTCCTCCCCTGACAGTTTGTGACTCGTGTTATGGTTGGTCAACGTTGACCACCCATATTGAAACTCTCTGGTCATGGTCAGTGATATATGCCTATTTTGGATGTTTGGTGTGCATAGTAGCCACACCGTGCCACTACGTATTGAAGTTATTTGTCCTTTCTAGTCCATGCATAGGGTTCCCAAACCATTGTCTCTCCCTCTGACCATTTGTGCCTCGTGTTATGAGTTGTCAATGTTGACCACACATAGTGGACTTCTTCCGTCATAGTCACTGACGTATTCATCCTTTGGTTGGTCACTGTGCATGCTAGCCACATTGTGCCACTACTTGTTGAGGTTCTTTGCACTTGCTAGTTGATAAATAGTGTTCCTAACCCATTGTTTCCCCCTCTGACCATTTGTGACATGTGTGATGAGTTTTCAACGTTGACCACACACTGTGAAATTTCTTTGGTCATGGTAAGTGACATATGCCTACTTTGGTTTGTCACTCTACATGGTTACCAAGCCGTGTCACTACGTATTGAAGGTATTTGTGCTTTCTAGTCAATAGCTAGTGTTCCCAAACCAATGTTACCCCCCTTTGACTATCTGTGACTCATGTTGTGAGTTGTCGATGCTGACCACATGAAGTGAAATTCGTTGGTCATGGTCAGTGACACATGCATACTTTGATTGGTCACTATACGTGGTAGCCACGCTGTGCCACTACATATTGAAGGTATTTGTACTTGCTACTCAATAACTAGTACTCACGAACCATTATCTTCCACTCTGACCATTTGTGACTCGTGTTATGAGCTGTCAAAGTTCATCAGATGTAGTGACATTGTTTGGTCATGGTCAGTGACATATGCCTACTTTGGTTGGTCATCGTGCATGGTATCCATACCATGCCACAACTTGTTGAAGGTCCTTGTGCTTGCTATTTGATACCTGATGTTCTCAGACCATCGTTTCGCCCTCTGACAATTTGTGATTCGTATTATGAATTGTCAACGCTGTCCACACGCAGCGGATTTCTTTGATCAAAGGCACTACATATGCCTACTTTGGTCGGTCGTTGTGCATGGTAGCCACACCATGCTTATACTGATTGAAGGTTGCTGTACTTGCTAGTTGAGAGCTGATATTCCCATACCATTTTTTCCCCCTCTGACTGTTTGTGACTCGTGTTATGGTTGGTGAATGTTGACGACCCATATTGAAATTCTTTGGTCATGGTCAGTGACATATGCCTACTTTGGTTGTTTGGTGTGCATAGTAGCCACACCGTGCAACTACGTATTGAATTTCTTCGTCCTTTCTAGTCGGTACATAGGGTTCCCAAACCATTGTCTCTCCCTCTGACCATTTGTGACTCGTGTTATGAGTTGTCAATGTTGACCACACATAGTGGACTTCTTCGGTCATAGTCAGTGACATATGCATCCTTTGGTTGGTCACTGTGCACGCTAGCCACACCGTGCCACTACTTGTTGAAAATCTTTCTACNTTTGGTCATGGTCAGTGACATATGCCTACTTTGGTTGTTTGGTGTGCATAGTAGCCACACCGTGCCACTACGTATTGAAGTTCTTTGTCCTTTCTAGTCGATACATAGGGTTCCCAAACCATTGTCTCTCCCTCTGACCATTTGTGACTCGTGTTGTGAGTTGTCAATGTTGACCACACATAATGGACTTCTCCGGTCATAGTCAGTGACATATGCATCCTTTGGTTGGTCACTGTGCACGCTAGCCACACCGTACCACTACTTGTTGAAAATCTTTCTACCCGCTAGTTGATAACTAGTGTTCCCAACCCATGGTTTCCCCCACTGACCATTTGTGACTTGTGTTATGAGTTTTCAACGTTGACCACACACAGTGAAATCCGTTTGGTCATGGTTAGTGACATATACCTACTTTTGTTTGTCACTGTACATGGTTACCACACCGTGTCACTACATATTAAAGGTTTTTGTGCTTTCTAGTTAATAGCTAGTGTTCCCAAAACATTGTTACCCCCCTTTGACTATGCGTGACTCGTGTTGTGAGTTGTCAACGCTGACCACATGAAGTGAATTTCGTTGGTCATGGTCAGTGACATATGCATGCTTTGGTTGGTCAGTGTGCATGGTAGCCACGCTGTGCCACTACATATTGAAGGTGTTTGTACTTGGTACTCAATAACTAGTATTCACAAACCATTGTCTCCCACTGTGACCATTTGTGACTCGTGTTATGAGCTGTCAAAGGTTACCACACTTAGTGACATTATTTGGTCATGGTCAGTGACATATGACTAATTTGGGTGGTCATTGTGCATGGTATCCACACCGTGCCACAATGTATTGAAGCTCCTTGTGCTTGCTATTTGATACTTGGTGTTCCCAAACCATTGTTTCCCCCTTTGACCATTTGCGACTCGTATTATGAGTTGTCAACGTTGAACACACACAGCGGAGTCTTTGGTCAAGGGCAATACATATGCCTACTTTTGTTGGTCATTGTGCATGGTAGCGACACTGTGCTACTACTGACTGAAGGTCATTGTATTTGCTATTTGGTATCTAGTATTTCCAAACCATGGTTTCCCCCTCTGACAGTTCGTGACCCATTTTATGGGTTGTCAACATTGACCACACATAGTAAAATTATTTGGTCATGGTAAGTGGCACATGCATAATCTGGTTGGTCATTGTGCATGGTAGCCGCACCGTTCCACTACTTGCTGAAATTCTTTGTACTTGCTAGTCAATAAATAGCAAAAGGTTTATCCCTTTGACACCAGGTCGGTTTTTGTTGATTTGTTACGCGTAGGTGCCTTACCTGGAATACTCTCTCCCACCCACCTAGAGGGATCTTCCGTGGACGAACTGAAGGACAGATTTGCGACCGCATTATGATACCCCCCTACTCCCCCCCATGGCTTAGGCTTGACGGTAGAGGTATCACAACACGCCCCTCCCTCCCAGGTTGCGAGCCTATTCTATATTGCACATACGAGGATTCAAACCCAGGAACTACCTCTCCAGAATCTAACTCTATAAGCACTAAGCCAACTCACATGGTGTTCATACGATGTCCAAATGACACTATATGGGTTCCTATGGGTAAAGGGCATAAAAAAAAGGGGGTGTAAGATTAGAGGGTAGTTTTCAAAAGTATGAATGATAACAAAGTTAGTTCAATCATAAAGAATTGATGCAGACAGATTTTCAAATTTTGCAACTTTGAGCTTGAATAGCCTCTAACCCACCGCTCTGATTGACCAGCCGTAAGAAGGAAAGTTGACTACACATAGTGAAACTCTTTTTATGATATTCAGTGACACAAGCATACTTTGCTTGGTCATTGTGCATGGTGGCCAAACCGTGCCACCACTTATCGAAGGTCTTTGTACTTGCTAGTCGATACCGAGTATTCCCAAACCATTGTTTCTCCCTCTGTCCATTTTGACTTGTGTTATGAGTTGTGAACGTCGACCACACACACTGAACTTTTGTGGTCATAAGCAGTGATGTATGCCTACTTGGGTAGATCATTGTGCACGGTACCAACATCGTGCCAATTCATACAGAAACGCTTTGTACTTGCTAGAAGACACATAGTGTTTTGAAACCATGTTTTCCCCCTCTGACCATTTGTGACTCATGATATAAGTTGTGAACGTTGACCACCCATATTGAAATTATTTGGTCATGGTCAGTGACATCTGCAAACTTTGGTTGGTCACTGTGCATGGTAGCCACGCTGTGCCACTACATATTGAAGGTATTTGTACTTGCTAGTCGATAACTAGTATTCACAAACCATTACCTTCCACCCTGACCATTTGTGACTTGTGTTATGAGTTGTCAAAGTTTACAACACTTAGTGAAATTATTTGGTCATGGTCAGTGACATATGCCTACTTTGGTTGTTCATCATGCATTGTATCCACACCGTGCTAGAATGTATTGAAGGTCGTTGTGCTTGCTAGTTGATACCTGGTGTTCCCAAACCATCGTCTCCCCCTCTGACCATTTGTGACTCCTGTTATGAGTTGTCAACGCTGATCACACACAGCGGATTTCTTTCGTCAAAGGTAGTACGTATGCCTACATTGGTCGGTCATTGTGCATGGCAGCCACACCTTGCTTATACTGATTGAAGGTCACTGTACTTGCTAGTTGAGAACTGATGTTCACAGACCATTGTTTCCCCATCTGACCGTTTGTGACTCGTGTTATGGTTGGTGAATGTTGAGCACCCATATTGAAATTCTTTCATCGTGGTCGGTGACATATGCATAGTTTGGTTGTTTGGTGTGCATAGTAGCCACACCGTGCCACTACGTGCTGAAGTTCTTTGTCCTTTCTAGTCGATACATAGGGTTCCCAAACCATTGTCTCCCCCTCTGACCATTTGTGACTCGTGTCATGAGTTGTCAATGTTGACCAAACATAGTGGTCTTCTTCGGTCATAGTCAGTGACATATGCATCCTTTGGTTGGTCACTGTGCACGCTAGCCACACCGTGCCACTACTTGTTGAAAATTATTCTACTTGCTAGTTGATAACTAGTGTTACCAACCCATGGTTTCCCCCACTGACCATTTGCAACTGGTGTTATGACTTTTCAACGTTGACCACACACTGTGAAATTCGTTTGGTCATGGTTAGTGACACATGCCTACTTTGGTTTGTCACCGTATATGGTTACCATGCCGTGTCACTACATATTAGAGGTATTTGTGCTTTCTAGTTAATAGCTGGTGTTCCCAAACCATTGTTACCCCCCTTTGACTATCTGTGACTCGCGTTGTGAGTGGTCAACGCTGACTACATGAAGTGAAATTCGTTGGTCATGGTCAGTGACATATGCATACTTTGGTTGGACACTGTGCATGGTAGCCACGCTGTGCCACTACATATTGAAGGTATTTGTACTTGCTACTCAATAACTAGTATTCACAAACCATTGTCTTCCACTCCGATCATTTGTGACTCGTGTTATGAGCTGTGAAAGTTTACCACACTTAGTGACATTATTTGGTCATGGTCAGTGACATATGCTTACTTTAGTTGGTCATCGTGCATGGTATCCACACTGTGCCACAACTTGTTTACGGTCCTTGTGCTTGCTAGTTTATACCTGATGTTCCCAGACCATTGTTTACCCCTCTGACCATTTGTGATTCGTATTACGAGCTGTCAACGCTGTCCACACACAGCGGATTTCTTTGGTCAAAGGCAGTACATATGCCTACTTTGGTCGGTCATTGTGCATGGTAGCCACACCATGCTTATACTGATTGAAGGTCGCTGTACTTGCTAGTTGAGAACTGATATTCCCAAACCATTGTTTCCCCCTCTGACCGTCTCTGACTCGTGTTATGGTTGGAAAATGTTGACCACCCATATTGAAATCCTTTGGTTATGGTCAGTGACAAATGCCTACTTTGGTTGTTTGGTGTGCATTGTAGCCACACTGTGCCACTACGTAATGAAGTTCTTTGTCCTTTCTAGTCCATACATAGGGTTCCCAAACCATTATCTCTCCCTCTGACCATTTGTGACTCGTGTTATGAGTTTTCAATGTTAAGCACACATAGTTCACTTCTTCGGTCATAGCCAAGGACATATGCATCCTTTGGTCGGTCACTGTGCACGCTAGCCACACCGTGCCACTACTTGTTGAAAAGCTTTCTACTTGCTAGTTGATAACTAGTGTTCCCAACCCATAGTTTCCCCCTCTGACCATTTGTGCCTCGTGTTTTGCGTTTTCAACGTTGACCACACACTGTGAAATTCTTTTGGTCATGGTTAGTGACATATGCCTACTTTGGTTTGTCACTTTACATGGTTACCACGCTATGTCACTACGTTTTGAAGGTCTCTGTGCTTTCTTGTTCATATCTAGTGTTCCCAAACCATTGTTACCCCCTCTCAATATCTCTGACTTGTGTTGTGAGTTGTCAACATTCACCACATGAAGTGAAATTCTTTGTTCATGGTCAGTTTTATATGCGTACTTTGGTTGGTCAGTGTGCATTGTACCCACACTATGCCACAACATATTGAATGTATTTGTACTTGCTAGTGGATAACTAGTATTCACAAACCATTATCTTCCACCCTGACCATTTGTGACTCGTGTTATGAGTTGTCAAAGTTTACCACACTTAGTGACATTATTTGGTCATGGTCAGTGACATATGCCTACTTTGGTTGGTCATCGTGCATGGTATCCACACCGTGCCACAAGTTATTGAAGGTCCTTGTGCTTGCTAGTTCATACCTGGTATTCCCAAACCATCGTCTCCCCCTCTGACCATTTGTGACTCCTATTATGAGTTGTCAACGCTGACCACACACAGCGGATTTCTTTGGTCAAAGGTAGTACATATGCCTACTTTGGTCGGTCATTGTCCATGGTAGCCACACCGTGCTTATACTGATTGAAGGTTGCTGTATTTGCTAGTTGAGAACTGATATTCACAGACCATTGTTTCCCCCTCTGACCGTTTGTGACTCGTGTTATGGTTGGTGAATGTTGACCACTTGTATTGAAATTCTTTCATCATGGTTTGTGACATATGCCTAGTTTGGTTGTTTGGTGTGCATAGTAGCCACACCGTGCCACTACGTATTGAAGTTCTTTGTGCTTTCTAGTCGTACATAAGGTTCCCAAACCATTGTCTCTCCCTCTTACCATTTGTGACTCGTGTTATGACTATGACCGAAGAAGTCCACTACGTATGGTCACCATTGACAAATGTTGACCATACGTAGTGGACTTCTTCGGTCATAGTCAGTGACGTGTGCAATTTTCGCTTGGTCACTGTACACGCTAGCGACACCATGCCACTACTTGTTGAAAATATTTTTACTTGCTAGTTGATAACTAGCGTACCCAAACCATTGTTTCCCCCTCTGCCGATTTGTGACTCGTATTATGAGTTGTCAACGTTGACCACACAAATCGGATGTCTTTGGTCAAAGGCAGTACATATGCATACTTTTGTCGGTCTTTGTGCATGGTAGCCACACCTTGATACTGCTGACTGAAGGTTGTTGTACTTGCTAGTTGAAAAGTGATAATCCCATAGCATTGTTTCCTCTCTGACTGTTTGTGACTCGTGTTATGGTTGGTCAACTTTGGCCACCCATATTGAAATTCTTTGGTCATGGTCACTCACATATGCCTAGTTTTGTTGTTTGGTGTGCATATTAGCCACACCGTGCCACTACGTATTGAAGTTCTTTGTCCTTTCTAGTCAATACATAGGGTTCCCAAACCATTGTCTCTCCCTCTGGCCATTTGTGACTCGTGTTATGAGTTGTCAATGTTGACCACACATAGCGGACTTCTTCAGTCATAGTCAGTGACATATGCATCCTTTGGTTGGTCACTGTGCACGCTAGCCACACCGTGCCACTACTTGTTGAAAATCTTTCTACATGCTAGTTGATAACTAGAGTTCCCAGCCCATGGTTTACCCCACTGACCATTTGTGACTCGTGTTATAAGTTATCAACGTTGACCACACAGTGTGAAATCCGTTTGGTCATGGTTCGTGACATATGCCTACTTTGGATTGTCCCTGTACATGGTAACCACGCCGTGTCACTACATATTGAAGGTATTTGTGCTTTCTAGTTAATAGCTAGTGCTCCCAAACCATTGTTACCCACCTTTGACTATCTGTGACTCGTGTTGTGAGTTGTCAACGCTGACCACATGAAGTGAAATGTTTTGGTCATGGTGAGGGACACATGCATACTTTGATTGGTCACTATACGTGGTAGCCACGCTGTGCCACTACATTTTGAAGGTATTTGTACTTGCTACTCAATAACTAGTATTCACGAACCATTGTCTTGCAATGTGACCATTTGTGACTCGTGTTATGAGCTGTCAAAGTTTACCACACTTAGTGACATTATTTGGTCATGGTCAGTGACATATGCCTACTTTCGTTGGTCATCGTGCATGGTATCCACACAGTGCAACAACGTATTGAAGCTCCTTGTGCTTGCTATTTGATACTTGGTGTTCCCAAACCATTGTTTCCCCCTCTGACCATTTGTGACTCGTATTTTGAGTTGTCAATGTTGACCACACACGGTGGATTTCTTTGGTCAAAGGCAGTACATATGCCTACTTTGGTTGGTCATTGTGCATGGTAACCACACCGTGCTACTACTGACTGAAGGTCGTTGTACTTGCTAGTTGGTATCTAGTATTCCCAAACCATTGTTTCCCCCTTTGACAAATCGTGATCCATATTATGGGTTGTCAACATTGACCACACTTAGTAAAGTTATCTGGTCATGGTAAGTGGCACATGCCTAATCTGGTTGGTCATTGTGCATGGTAGCCACACTGTTCCACTACTTGTTGAAAGTCTTTGTACTTGCTAGTCAATAAATAGAAAAAGGCTTTCCCTTTTACACCAGGTCGGTTTTTGTTGATTAATTACGCGTAGATGCCTTCACTGGAATACTCCCTCCCACCCCCCTAGACGGATATTCCGTGGGTGACTTGGAGGACAGATTTGGGACCGCATTATGACACCCGCCCTACCCCCCCACGGTTTAGGCTCAAAGGTAGAGTTGAGGTATGAAAACGCGGCCCCCCCCCCACCACGTCGCGAGCCTATTCTATATTGCGCGTACGAGGATTCAAACCAGGACCTACTGCTCCAGAATCTAACTCTATAAGCACTAAGCCAACTCACATGGTGTTCATATGATGTCCAAANAGACGAATGTTCCGTGGACGACTTGGAGGACAGATTTGGGACCGCATTATGACACCCGCCCTACCCCCCCACGGTTTAGGCTCAAAGGTAGAGTTGAGGTATGAAAACGCGGCCCCCCCCCCACCACGTCGCGAGCCTATTCTATATTGCGCGTACGAGGATTCAAACCAGGACCTACTGCTCCAGAATCTAACTCTATAAGCACTAAGCCAACTCACATGGTGTTCATATGATGTCCAAAGGACATTACAAGGGTTCCTATGGGTAAAGGGCATAAAACAAGGGGATGTAAGAATAGAGGGTAGTTTTCAACAGTATGAATGATAACAAAAGTAGTTTAATCATAGATAATTGACGCACACAGAATTTGAAATTTTGCAACTTCGAGCTTGAATAACCTCTGAACAATTGCTCCAATTGGCCAGCCGTAAGAAGGAAAGTTGACTACACACAGTGAATCTCTTTTTACGATATTCAGTGACACAAGCATACTTTGGTTGGTCATTGTGCATGGTAGCCACACCGTGCCACCACTTGTCGAAGGTCGTTGTACTTGCTAGTCGATACCAAGTATTCCTAAACCATTGTTTCTCCCACTACCCATTTTTGACTTGTATTATGAGTTGTGAACGTCGACCACACACACTAAACTTCTTTGGTCATGAGCAGTGATGTATGCCTACTTGGGTAGGTCATTGTGCACGGTAGCCACACCGTGCCAATACATACAAAAATTCTTTGTACTTGCTACAAGATACGTAGTGTTCTGAAACCATGTTTTCCCCCTCTGACCATTTCTGACTCATGTTATGGGTTGTGAACGTTGACAACCCATATTGAAATTATTTGGTCATGGTTAGTGACATATGCCTAGTTTGGTTTGTCACTGTACGTGGTTACCACGCCGTGTCACTATGTATTGAAGGTCTTTGTGCTTTCTATTTGATAGCTAGTGTTCCCAAACCATTGTTACCCTCCTCTGACTATCAGTTACTCGTGTTGTGAGTTGTCAAAGCTGACCACATGAAGTGAAATTCGTTGGTCATGGTCAGTGACATATGCATACTTTGGTTGGTCACTGTGCATGGTAGCCACGCTGTGCCACTACATATTGAAGGCATTTGTACTTGCTAGTCGATAACTAGTATTCACTGACCAGTATCTTCCACCCTGACCATTTGTAACTCGTGTTATGAGTTGTCAAAGTTTACCACACTTAGTGAAATTATTTGTTCATGGTCAGTGACATATGCCTACTTTGGTTGGTCATCGTGCATGGTATCCATACCATGCCACAACTTATTGAAGGTCCTTGTGCTTTCTAGTTGACACCTGGTGTTCCCAAACCATTGTCCCCCCCTCTGACCATTTGTGACTCCTATTTTGAGTTGTCAACGCTGATGACACACAGCGGATTTCTTTGGTCAAAGGTAGTACATATGCCTACTTTGGTCAATCATTGTACATGGTAGCCACACCGTGCTTATACTGATTGAAGGTCGCTGTACTTGCTATTTGAGAACTGATATTCACAGACCATTGTTTCCCCCTCCGACTTTTTGTGACTCGTGTTGTGGTTGGTGAATGTTGACCACCCATATTGAAATTCTTTCATCATGGTCGGTGACATATGCCTAGTTTGGTTGTTTGGTGTACATAGTAGCCACACCGTGCCACTACGTATTGAAGTTCTTTGTCCTTTCTAGTCCATACATAGGGTTCCCAAACCATTGTCTCTCCCTCCAACCATTTGTGACTCGTGTTATGAGTTGTCAATGTTGACCATACATAGTGGACTTCTTTGGTCATACTCAGTGACGTGTGCATCCTTTGGTTGGTCACTATTCACGCTAGCCACACCGTGCCACTACTTGTTGAAAATATTTCTACTTGCAAGTTGATAACTAGTGTTCCCAACCCATGGTTTACCCCACTGACCATTTGTGACACCTGTTCTGAGTTTTCAACGTTGACCATACACTGTGAAATCCGTTTGGTCATGGTTAGTGACATATGCCTACTTTGGTTTGTCCCCCTACATGGTTCCCACGCCGTGTCACTATGTATCGAACGTCTTTGTGCTTTCCAGTTGATAGCTAGTGTTCCCAAACCGTTGTTAGCCCCTCTGAATTTCTGTGACTCTTGTTGTGAGTTGTCAACATTGACTACATGAAGTGAGATTCTTTGGTCATGGTCAGTGACACATGCATACTTTGGTTGGTCACTGTGCATTGTAGCCACAGTGTGCCGCTACATATTGAAGGTACTTGTACTTGCTAGTCGATAACTAGTATTTAGAAACCATTATCTTCCACTCTGACCATTTGTGACTCGTGTTATGAGCTGTCAAGGTTCACCACACATGGTGACATTCTTTGGTCATGGTCAGTGACATATGCATACCTTGGTTGGTCATTGTGCATGCTATCCACACCGTGCCACAACGTATTAAAGGTCATTGTGCTTGCTAGTTGATACGTGGTGTTCTCAAACAGTTTTTCCCCCCTTTGACTATTTGTGACCCGTATTATGAGTTGTCAACATTGACCACACACATTGGATTTCTTTGGTCAAAGGCAGTACATATGTCTAATTTGGTCAGTCATTGTGCATGGTAGCCATACCTTGCTACTACTGATTGAAGGGCGTTGTACTTGCTAGTTGAGAACTGATATTCCCGGACCATTGTTTCCCCATGTGACCGTTTGTGACTCGTGTTATGGTTGGTAAATGTTGACCACCCATATTGAAATTCTTTCATCATGGTCGGTGACATTTGCCTAGTTTGGTTGTTTGGTGTGCATAGTAGGCACACCGTGCCACTACGTATTGAAGTTCTTTCTCCTTTCTAGTCAAAACATATGGTTCCTAAACCAATGTCTCTCCCTCTGACCATTTGTGACTCGTGTTATGAGTTGTCAATGTTGACCATACATAGTGGAATTCTTCGGTCATAGTCAGTGATGTGTGCATCCTTTGGTGGGTCACTGTACACGCTAGCCACATCGTGCCACCAATTGTTGAGAATCTTTCTACTTGCTAGTCAATAACTATTGTTCCCAACCCATGGTTTCCCCCACTAACCATTTGTTACTCATGTTATGAGTTTTCAACGTTGACCACACACTGTGAAATCCGTTTGGTCATGGTTTGTGACATATGCCTACTTTTGTTTGTGACTATACATGGTTACCACGCTGTGTCATTACGTATCAAAGGGCTTTGTACTTTCTTGTTGACAGCTAGTGTTCTTAAACCATTATTAGCCCCCTATGACTATCTGTGACTCGTGTTGGGAGTTGTAAATGTTGACCACATGAAGTGAGATTCTTTGTTCATGGTCAGTGACATATGCATACTTTGGTTGGTCACTGCGCATTGTAGCCACACTGTGCCACTACATATTGAAGGTATTTGTACTTGCAAGTCGATAACTAGTATTCACAAACCATTATCTTTCACCCTGACCATTTGTGACTCTTGTTATGAGTTGTCAAAGTTGACCACACTTAGTGACATTATTTGGTCATGGTCAGTGACATATGCCTACTTTGGTTGGTCATCGTGCATGGTATCCACACCGTGCCACAACTTATTGTAGGTCCTTGTGCTTGCTAGTTGATACCTGGTGTTCCCGAACCATTGTCTCCCCCTCTGACCATTTGTCACTCCTGTTATGAGTTGTCAATGCTTACCACACACAGCGGATTTCTTTTGTCAAAGGTAGTACATATGCCTACTTTGGTCGGTCATTGTGCATGGTAGCCATACCGTGCTTACACTGATTGAAGGTCGCTGTATTTTCTAGTTGAGAACTGATATTCATAGACCATTTTTTTCCCCTCTGACCGTTTGTGACTCGTGTTATGGTTGGTGAATGTTGTCCACCCATATTGAAATTCTTTCATCATGGTCGGTGACATATGCCTAGTTTGGTTGTTTGATGTGCATAGTAGCCACACCGTGTCAATAGGTATTGAAGTTCTTTGTCTTTTCTAGTTGATACATAGGGTTCCCCAACCATTGTCTCTCCCTCTGACCATTTGTGACTCGTGTTATGAGTTTTCAATGTTGACCATCCATAGTGGACTTCTTCGGTCATAGTCAGTGACGTGTGCATCCTTTGGTTGGTCACTGTGCACGCTGGCCACACCGTGCCACTACTTGTTGAAAATCTTTCTACTTGCTAGTCGATAACTAGTGTTCCCAACCCATGGTTTTTCCCACTGACCATTTGTGACTCCTGTTATGAGTTTTCAACGTTGACCACACACTGTGAAATCCGTTTGGTCATGGTTTGTGACATATGCCTACTTTTGTTTTTCACAGTACATGGTTACCATGCTGTGTCATTACGTATCGAAGGGCTTTGTGCTTTCCTGTTGACAGCTAGTGTTCCAAACCCATTGTTAGCCCCCTCTGACTATCTGTGACTCGTGTTGTGAGTTGTAAATGTTGACCACATGAAGCGAAATTCTTTGTTCATGGTCACTGTCATATGCATAATTTGGTTGGTCACTGTGCATTGTAGCCACACTGTGCCACTATATATTGAAGGTATTTGTACTTGCTAGTCGATAACTAGTATTCACAAACCGTTATCTTTCACCCTGACCATTTGTGAGTCGTGTTATGAGTTGTCAAAGTTTACCACACTTAGTGACATTATTTGGTCATGGTCAGTGACATATGCCTTCCTTGGTTGGTCATCGTGCATGGTATCCACACCGTGCCACAACGTATTGAAGCTCTTTGTGCTTGCTAGTTGAGACTTGGTGTTCCCAAACCATTGTATCCCCCTCTGACCATTTGTGACTCGTATTATGAGTTATCTAGTTGACCACACACAGCGGATTTCTTTGGTCAAAGGCAGTACACATGCCTACTTTGGTCGGTCATTGTGCATGGTAGCCATACCGTGCTACTACTGACTGAAGGTTGTACTTGGTATTTGAGAACTGATATTCCCATAGCATTGTTTCCTCCCCTGACCGTTTGTGACTCGTGTTATGGTTGGTCAACGTTGACCACCCATATTGAAATTCTCTCGTCATGGTCAGTGACATATGCCTAGTTTGGTTCTTTGGTGTGCATATTAGCCACACCGTGCCACTACGTATTGAAGTTCTTTGTCCTTTCTAATCAATACATAGGGTTCCCATACCATTTTCTCTCCCTCTGACCATTTTTGACTCGTGTTATGAGTTGTCAATGTTAACGATACATAGTGGACTTCTTCGGTCATAGTCAGTGACGTGTGCATCCTTTGGTTGGTCACTGTGCACGCTAGCCACACCGTGCCACTACTTGTTGAAAATCTTTATACTTGCTAAATGATAACTAGTGCTTCCAACCCATGGCTTCCCCCACTGACCATTTGTGACTCGTGTTATGAGTTTTCAACGTTGACCACACACTGTGAAATCCGTTTGGTCATGGTTAGTGACATATGCCTACTTTGGTTTGTCTCTGTACATGGCTACCACGCCGTGTCACTATGTATCGAAGGTCTTTGTGCTTTCTAGTTGATAGCTAGTGTCCCCAAACCATTGTTAGCCTCTTCGAATATATGTGACTCGTGTTGTGAGTCGTCAACATTGACCACATGAAGTGAAATTCTTTGGTCATGGTCAGTGATGTTTGCATACTTTAGTTGGTCACTGTGCATTGTAGCCACACTGTGCCACTACACATTGAAGGTATTTGCACTTGCTAGTCGATAACTTGTATCTAGAAACCATTATCTTCCACTCTGACCATTAGTGACTCGTGTTATGAGCTCTCAAAGTTTACCACACATGGTGACATTCTTTGGTCAAGGTCAGTGACATTTGCCTAGTTTGGATGTTTGTTGTGCATAGTAGCCACACCGTGTAACTACGTATTGAAGTAATTCGTCCTTTCTAGTCCATACATAGGGTTCCCAAACCATTGTCTCTCACTCTGACCATTTGTGACTCGTGTTATGAGTTGTCAATGTTGACCACGCATACTGGATTTATTCGGTCATAGTCAGTGACGTATTCATCCTTTGGTTGGTCACTGTGCACGCTAGCCAAACCGTGCCACTACTTGTTGAAGTTCTTTGTACTTGCTAGTTGAGAACTACTATTCCCAACACATTTTTTCCCCCTCTGACCATTTGTGACTCGTGTTATGAGTTTTCAATAATGACCACACACTGTGAAATTTGTTTGGTCATGGTTAGTGACCTATGCCTACTTTGATTTGTCATAGTACATGGTTACCACAACGTGTCACTACATATTACAGGTATTTGTGCTTTCTAGTGAATAGATAGTGTTCCCAAACCATTGTCACCCCCCTTTGACTATCTGTGACTCGTGTTGTGAGTTGTCAACGCTGACCACATGAAGTGAAATTCGTTGGTCATGGTCAATGACATATGCATGCTTTGGTTGGTCACTGTGCATGGTAGCCACGCTGTGCCACTACATATTGAAGGTATTTGTACTTGCTACTCAATAACTAGTATTCATGAACCATTGTCTTTGACTCTGACCATTTGTGACTCCTGTTATGAGCTGTCAAAGTTTACCACACTTAGTGACATTATTTGGTCATGGTCAATTACATATGCCTACTTTGGTTGGTTATTGTGCATGGTATCCACACTGTGCCACAAATTGTTGAAGGTTCTTGTGCTTGCTAATTGATACCTCATGTTCCCAGACCATTGTTTCCCCCTCTGACCATTTTTGATCTTACTATGAGTTGTAAACACTGTCCACACACAGCGGATTTCTTTGGTCAAAGGCAGTACATATGCCTACTTTGGTCGGTCATTGTGCACGGCAGCAACACCTTGCTTATACTGATTGAAGGTCGTTGTACTTGCTAGTTGAGAGCTGATATTCCCAGACCATTGTTTCCCCCTCTGACCGTTTGTGACTCGTGTTATGGTTGGTGAATGTTGACCACCCATATTGAAATTCTTTGGCCATGGTCAGTGACATATGCGTACTTTGGTTTTTTGGTGCGCATAGTAGCCACACCGTGCCACTACATATTGAAGTTCTTTTTATTTTCTAGTCGATACATTGGGTTCCCAAACCATTGTCTCTCCCTCTGCCCATTTGTGACTCGTGTTATGAGTTGTCAATGTTGACCACACACAGTGGACTTCTTCGGTCATAGTCAGTGACGTGTGCATCCTTTGGTTGGTCACTGTGCAAGGTAGCCACACCGTGCCACTTCTTGTTGAAAATGTTTCTATCCGCTAGTTGATAACTAGTGTCCCCAACCCATTGTTTCCCCCACTGACCATTTGTGACTCGGGTTATGCGTTTTCAACATTGACCACATACTGTGAAATCCGTTTGGTCATGGTTAGTGACATATGCCTACTTTGGTTTGTCACTGTACATGGTTTCCACACCATGTCACTACGTATTGAAGGCATCTGTGCTTTCTTGTTGATAGCTAGTGTTCCCAAACCATTGTTACCCCCTCAGAATATTTGTGACTCGTGTTGTGAGTTGTCAACATTGACCACATGAAGTGAAATTCTTTGTTCATGGTCAGTGACATATGTGTATGTTGGTTGGTCAATGTGCATTGTAGCCACACTGTGCCACTTCATATTGAAGGTATTTGTACTTGGTAGTCGATAACTAGTATTCATAAACCATTATCTTCCACCATGACCATTCGTGACTCGTGTTATGAGTTGTCAAAGTTTACCACACATGGTGACATTCTTTGGTCATGGTCAGTGACATATGCATACCTTGGTTGGTCATCGTGCATGGTATCCACACCGTGCCACAACCAATTGTACCTCCTTGTGCTTGCTATTTGATACTTGGTGTTCCCAAACCATTGTTCCCCCCTCTGACCATTTGTGACTTGTACTATGAGTTATCGACGTTGACCAGACACAGCAGATTTCTTTGGTCAAAGGCAGTACATATGCCTACTTTGGTCGGTCATTGTGCATGGTAGCCACACCGTGCTACTACTGACTGAAGGTTGTTGTACTTGGTAGTTGAGAACTGATATTCCCATAGCAATTTTTCCTCCCCTGACCGTTTGTGACTCGTGTTATGGTTGGTCAACGTTGACGACCCATATTGAAATTCTCTGGTCATGGTCAGTGACATATGCCTATTTTGGTTCTTTGGTGTGCTTATTAGCCACACCGTGCCACTACGTATTGAAGTTCTTTGTCCTTTCTAGTCGATACATAGGGTTCCCATAACATTGTTTCTCCCTCTGACCATTTGTGACTCGTGTTATGAGTTGTCAATGTTAACGATACATAGTGGACTTCTTCCGTCATAGTCAGTGACGTGTGCATCCTTTGGTTGGTCACTGTGCACGCTAGCCACACCGTGCCACTACTTGTTGAAAATCTTTCTACTTGCTAAATGATAACTAGTGCTCCCATTCCATGGTTTCCCCCACTGACCATTTGTGACTCGTGTTATGAGTTTTCATGCTTGACCACACACTGTGAAATCCGTTTGGTCATGGTTAGTGACATATGCCTACTTTGGTTTGTCCCTGTACATGGCTACCACGCCGTGTCACTACGTATCGAAGGTCTTTGTGCTTTCTAGTTGATAGCTAGTGTCCCCAAACCGTTGTTAGCCTCGTTGAATACCTGTGACTCGTGTTGTGAGTCGTCAACATGAACCACATGAAGTGAAATTCTTTGGTCATGGTTAGTGACATTTGCATACTTTGGTTGGTCACTGTGCATTGTAGCCACACTGTGCCACTACATATTGAAGGTATTTGTACTTGCTAGTCGATAACTAGTATTTAGAAACCATTATCTTCCACTCTGATCAATAGTGACTCGTGTTATGAGCTCTCAACGTTTACCACATATGGTGACATTCTTTGGTCAAGGTCAGTGACATATGCCTAGTTTGGATGTTTGGTGTGCATATTACCCACACCGTGCAACTACGTATTGAAGTAATTTGTCCTTTCTAGTCCATGCATAGGGTTCCCAAACCATTGTCTCTCACTCTGACCATTTGTGACTCGTGTTATGAGTTGTCAATGTTGACCACGCATACTGGATTTCTTCGGTCATAGTCAGTGACGTATTCATCCTTTGGTTGGTCACTGTGCACGCTAGCCAAACCGTGCCACTACTTGTTGATGTTCTTTGTACTTGCTAGTTGAGAACTACTGTTCCCAACACATTGTTTCCCCCTCTGACCATTTGTGACTCGTGTTATGAGTTTTCAATAATGACCACACACTTTGAAATTTGTTTGGTCATGGTTAGTAACGTATGCCTACTTTGATTTGTCACAGTACATGGCTACCACGCCGTGTCACTACATATTAAAGGTATTTGTGCTTTCTAGTGAATAGATAGTGTTCCCAAACCATCGTCACCCCCTTTGACTATCTGTGACTCGTGTTGTGAGTTGTCAACGCTGACCACATGAAGTGAAATTTGTTGGTCATGGTCAGTGACATATGCATACTTTGGTTGGTCACTGTGCATGGTAGCCACACTGTGCCACTACATATTGAAGGTATTTGTACTTGCTACTCGATAACTAGTATTCATGAACCATTGTCTTCGACTCTGACCATTTGTGACTCGTGTTATGAGCTGTCAAAGTTTACCACACTTAGTGACATTATTTGGTCATGGTTAGTTACATATGCCTACTTTGGTTGGTTATCGTGCATGGTATCCACACTGTGCCACAACTTGTTGAAGGTCCTTGTGCTTGCTAGTTGATACCTGATGTTCCCAGACCATTGTTTCCCCCTCTGACGATTTGTGATCTTGCTATGAGTTTTAAACACTGTCCACACAAAACGGATTTCTTTGGTCAAAGGCAGTACATATGCCTACTTTGGTCGGTCATTGTGCATGGTAGCAACACCTTGCTCATACTCATTGAAGGTCGTTGCACTTGCTAGTTGAGAGCTGATATTCCCAGACCATTGTTTCCCCCTCTGACCGTTTGTGACTCGTGTTATGGTTGGAGAATGTTGACCACCCATATTGAAATTCTTTGGCCATGGTCAGTGACATATGCGTACTTTGGTTGTTTGGTGCGCATAGTAGCCACACCGTGCCACTACATATTGAAGTTCTTTGTCCTTTGTAGTCAATACCTTGGGTTCCCAAACCATTGTCTCTCCCTCTGACCATTTGTGACTCGTGTTATGAGTTGTCAATGTTGACCACACACAGTGGACTTCTTCGGTCATAGTTAGTGACATATGCATCCTTTGGTTGGTCACTGTGCACGGTAGCCACACCGTGCCACTTCTTGTTGAAAATGTTTCTACCCGCTAGTTGATAACTAGTGTCCCCAACCCATTGTTTCCCCCACTGACCATTTGTGACTCGTGTTATGCGTTTTTAACGTTGACCACATACTGTGAAATCCGTTTGGTCATGGCTAGTGACATATGCCTACTTTGGTTTGTCACTGTACATGGTTTCCACACCGTGTCACTACGTATTGAAGGTATCTGTGCTTTCTTGTTGATAGCTAGTGTTCCCAAACCATTGTTACCCCCTCTGAATATTTGTGACTCGTGTTGTGAGTTGTCAACATTGACCACATGATGTGAAATTCTTTGTTCATGGTCAGTGACATATGCGTCTGTTGGTTGGTCACTGTACATTGTAGCCACACTGTGCCACTACATATTGAAGGTATTTGAACTTGGTAGTCGATAACTAGTATTCACAAACCATTATCTTCCACCATGACCATTTGTGACTCGTGTTATGAGTTGTCAAAGTTTACCACACATGGTGACATTCTTTGGTCATGGTCAGTGACATATGCATACCTTGGTTGGTCATCGTGCATGGTATCCACACAGTGCCACAACCTATTGTACCTCCTTTATGCTTGCTATTTGATACTTGGTGTTCCCAAACCATTGTTCCCCCCTCTGACCATTTGTGACTTGTATTATGAGTTGTCGACGTTGACCAGACACAGCAGATTTCTTTGAACAAAGGCAGTACATATGCCTACTTTGGTCGGTCATTGTGCATGGTAGCCACACCATGCTACTACTGACTGAAGGTCATTGTACTTGCTAGTTGAGAACTGATATTCCCATCGCATTGTTTCCTCCCCTGACCGTTTGTGACTCGTGTTATGGTCGGTCAACGTTGACCACCCATATTGAAATTCTCTGGTTATGGTCACTGACATATGCCTAGTTTGGATGTTTGGTGTGCATATTAGCCACACCGTGCCACAACATATTGAAGTTATTTGTCCTTTCTAGTCCATGCATAGGGTTCCCAAACCATTGTCTCTCCCTCTGACCATTTGTGACTCGTGTTATGAGTTGTCAATGTTGACCACACATAGTGGACTTCTTCAGTCATAGTCAGTGACGTATTCATCCTTTGGTTGGTCACTGTGCACGCTAGCCACACCGTGCCACTACTTGTTGCAGTTCTTCGTACTTGCTAGTTGATAACCAGTGTTCCTAACCCATTGTTGCCCCCTCTGACCATTTGTGACTCGTGTGATGTGTTTTCAACGTCGACCACACACTGTGAAATTCGTTTGGTCATGGTTAATGACATATGCTTACATTGGTTTTTCACTGTACATGGTTACCACGCCGTGTCACTACCTATTGAAGGTATTTGTGCTTTCTAGTCAATAGCTAGTGTTCCCAAACCAATGTTATCCCCCTTTGACTATGTGTGACTCGTTTTGTGAGTTTTCATCACTGACCACATGAAATGTAATTCGTTGGTCATGGTCAGTGACATCTCTGTACTTTTTTTGGTCACTGTGCATGGTACCCACGCTGTGCCACTACATATTGAAGGTATTTGTACTTGCTACTCAATGACTAGTATTCAAAAACCATTGTCTTTCACTTTGATCATCTGTGACTCATGTCATGAGTTGTCAAATTTTACCACACTTAGTGACATTATTTGGTCATGGTCAGTGACATATGCCTACTTTGGTTGGTCATCGTGCATGGTATCCACACCGTGCCACAACTTGTTGAAGGTCCTTGTGCTTGGTAGTTGATACCTGGTGTTCCCAAACCATTGTCTCCCCCTCTGACCATTTGTGACCCCTATTATGAGTTGTCAACGCTGACCACACAGAGCGGATTTCTTTGGTCAAAGGTAGTACATATGCATACTTTGGCCGGTCATTGTGCATGGTAGCCACACCGTGCTTATACTGATTGAATGTCACTGTACTTGCGGGTTGAGAACTGATACTCACAGACCATTGCTTCCCCCTCTGACCGTTTGTGACTCGTGTTATGGTTGGTGAATGTTGACTACTTATTTTGAAAATCTTTCATCATGGTCAGTGACATATGCCTAGTTTGGTTGTTTTGTTTGCATAGTAGCCACACCGTGCCACTAGGTATTGAAGTTCTTTGTCCTTTCTAGTCAAGACAAAGGGTTCCCAAACCATTGTCTCTCCATATGAACATTTGTGACTCGTGTTATGAGTTGTCAATGTTGACCATACATCGTGGACTTCTTCTGTCATAGTTAGTGACGTGTGCATCCTTTGGTTGGTCACTGTGCACGCAAGCCACACTGTGCTACTACTTGTTGAAAATCTTTCTACTTGCTAGTTGATAACTAGTGTTCCCAACCCATGGTTTCCCCCCCCATTTGTGGCTCGTGTTATAAGTTTTCAACGTTGACCACACACTCTGAAATCCGTTTGGTCATGGTTTGTGACATATGCCTACTTTGGTTTGTCACTTTACATGGTTACCACACGGAGTCGTTACATATTGAAGTCTTTTGTGCTTTCTTGTTGACAGCTAGTGTTCCCAAACCATTGTTAGCCCCCTCTTACTATCAGTGACTCGTGTTGTGAGTTGTAAATGTTGACCACATAAAGTGAAATTCTTTGATCATGGTCAATGACATATGGATACTTTGGTTGGTCACTGTGCATTGTAGCCACACTGTGCCACCACATATCGAAGGTATTTGTACTTGCTAGTCGATAACTAGTATTCACAAACCATTATCATCCACCCTGACCATTTGTGACTCGTGTTATGAGTTGTCAAAGTTTACCACACATGGTGACATTCTTTGGTCATGGTCAGTGACATATGCATACCTTGGTTGGTCATCGTGCAAGGTATCCACACCGTGCCACAACGTATTGAAGCTCCTTGTGCTCGCTATTTGATACTTGGTGTTCCCAAACCATTGTTTCCCCCTCTGACCATTTCTGACTCATATTATGAGTTCTTAACGTTGACCACACACGGTGGATTTCTTTGGTCAAAGGCTGTACATATGCTTAGTTTGTTCCGTCATTGTGCATGGTAGCCACACCGTGCTACTACTGACTGGAGGTCGTTGTACTTGCTAGTTGGTATCTAGTATTCCCAAACCTTTGTTTCCCCCTCTGACAATTCGTGGCCCATATTATGGGTTGTCAACGTTGACCACACATAGTACAATTATCTGGTCATGGTGAGTGGCACATGCCTTATCTGGTTGGTCATTGTGCATGGTAGCCACACCATTCCACTACTTGTTGAAAGTCTTTGTACTTGCTAGTCAGTAAATAGCAAAAGGTTTCTCCCTTTGACACTGGTCGGTTTTGTTGATTTGTTACGCGTAGGTGCCTTTACTGGAATACTCCCTCCCACCCCCCTAGAGGGATGTTCCGTGGACGACCTGGAGGACAGATTTGCGAGCGGACTATGACCCCTCCCCTACCCCCCCACAGCTTAGGCTCGAAGGTAGAGTTGAGGTATCACAACACGGCCGCACCCCCCTCCCCCAGGTCGCGAGCCTATTCTATATTGCGCGTACGAGGATTCAAACCAGGACCTACTGCTCCAGAATCTAACTCTATAAGCACTAAGCCAACTCACATGGTGTT
>SZWC01003402.1:72275-85662 GCA_023375785.1 Penium margaritaceum
AAAAATCTTTGTACTTGCTAGAAGATACATAGTGTTTTGAAACCATGTTTTCCCCCTCTGACCATTTGTGACTCATGTTATGGGTTGTGAACGTTGACCATCCATATTGAAATTCTTTGGTCATGGTTAGTGACATATGCCTAGTTTGGTTTGTCACTGTACGTGGTTACCACGCCGTGTCACTACGTATTGAAGGTCTTTGTGCTTTCTAGTTGATAGCTAGTGTTCCCAAACCATTGTTACCCCCCTCTGACTATCAGTGACTCCTGTTGTGAGTTGTCAACGCTGACCACATGAAGTGAAATTCGCTGGTCATGGTCAGTGACATATGCATACTTTGGTTGGTCACTGTGCACGGTAGCCACGGTGTGCCACTACATATTGAGGGTATTTGTACTTGCTAGTTGATAACAAACCATTATCTTCCACCCTGACCATTTGTGACTCGTGTTATGAGTTGTCAAAGTTGACCACACTTAGTGATATTATTTGGTCATGGTCAGTGACATATGCCTACTTTGGTTGGTCATTGTGCATGGTATCCACACCGTGCCTAAACTTATTCACAGTCCTTGTGCTTGCTAGTTGATACATGGTGTTCCCAAACCATTATCTCCCCCTCCGACCATTTGTAACTCCTATCATGAGCTGTCAATGCTGACCACACACAGCGGATTTCTTTGGTCAAAGGTAGTACATATGCCTACTTTGGTTGGTCATTGTGCATGGTAGCCACACCGAGCTTATACTGATTGAAGGTCGCTGTACTTGCTAGTTGAGAACTGATTTTTACAGACCATTGTTTCCTCCTCTGATTGTTTTTTACTCGTGTTATGGTTTGTGAATGTTGACCACCCATATTGAAATTCTTTCATCATGGTCCGTGACATATGCCTATATTGGTTGTTTGGTGTGCATAGTAGCCACAGAGTGCAACTACGTATTGAAGTTCTTTGACCTTTCTAGTCGATACATAGGGTTCCCAAAGCATTGTCTCTCCCTCTGACCATTTGTGACTCGTGTGATGAGTTGTCAATATTGACCATACATAGTAGACTTCTTCGGTCATAGTCACTAACATATGCATCCTTTGATTGGTCACTGTGCATGGTAGCCACACCGTGCCACTACTTGTTGAAAATCTTTCTACTTGCTAGTTGATGACTAGTGTTTCCAACCCATGGTTTCCCCCACTGACCATTTGTGACGCGTGTTATGAGTTTTCAACGTTGACCACATATGTGAGATCCGTTTGGTCATGGTTTGTGACATATGCCTACTTTTGTTTGTCACTGTACATGGTTACCACGCCGCGTCATTACTTATCGAAGGTCTTTGTGCTTTCTTGTTGACAGCTAGTGTTCCCAAACCATTGTTAGCCCCTCTGAATATCTGTGACTCGTGTTGTGAGCTGTCAACATTGACTACATGAAGTGAACTTCTTTGGTCATGGTCAGTTGCATATGTATACTTTGGTTGGTCACTGTGCATTGTAGCCATACTGTGCCACTACACATTGAAGGTAGTTGTACTTGCTAGTCAATAACTAGTATTTAGAAACCATTATCTTCCACTCTGACCATTTGTGACTCGTGTAATGAGCGGTCAAAGTTTACCACACATGGTGACATTCTTTGGTCATGGTCAGTGACATATGCATACCTTGGTTGTCCATCGTGCATGGTATGCACACTGTGCAACAACGTATTGAAGGTAATTGTGCTTTCTAGTTGATACCTGGTGTTCCCAAACTATTGTTTCTCCCCCTGACTATTTGTGACTCGTATTCTGAGTTGTCAGCGTTGACCACACAGAGCGGATTTCTTTGGTGAAAGGCAGTACATATGCCTACTTTGGCCGGTCATTGTGCATGGTAGCCACACCGTGCTACTACTGATTGAAGGGCGTTGTACTTGCTAGTTGAGAACTGGTATTCCCAGATCATTGTTTCCCCCTCTGACCGTTTGTGAGTCGTGTTATGGTTGGTGAACGTTGACCACGCATATTGCAATTCTTTGGTCATGGTAAGTGACATATGCCTAGTTTGGTTGTTTGGTGTGCTCAGTAGCCACTCGGTGCTACTAGGTATTGAAGTTGTTTTTCCTTTCTAGTCCATGCATAGGGTTCCCAAACCATTGTCTCTCCCTCTGACCATTTGTGACTCGTGTTATGAGTTGTCAATGTTGACCAAGCATACTGGATTTCTTTGGTCATAGTCAGTAACGTATTCATCCGTTGGTTGGTCACTGTGCACGCTAGCCAAACCGTGCCACTACCTGTTGAAGTTCTTCGTACTTGCTAGTTGATAACTAGTGTTCCCAATCCATTGTTTCCCCCTGTGACCATTTGTGACTCGTGTTATGAGTTTTCCATATTGACCACACACTGTGAAATTCATTTTGTCATGGTTAGTGACATATGCCTACTTTGGTTTGTCACTGTACATGGTTATTACGCCGTGTCACTACATGTTAAAGGTATTTGTGTTTTCTAGTTAATAGCTAGTGTTCTCAAACCATTTTTACCCCCCTTTGACTATCTGTGACTCGTGTTGTGAGTTGTCAACGCTGACTACATGAAGTGAAATTTGTTGGTCATGGTCAGTGACATATGCATACTTTGGTTGGTCACTGTGGATGGTAGCCATGCTGTGCCACTACGTATTGAAGGTATTTGTACTTGCTACTCGATAACTACTATTCACGAACCATTGTCTTCCACTCTGACCATTTAAGACTCGTGTTATGAGCTGCCAAAGTTTACCACACGTAGTGACATTATTTGGTCATGGTCAGTGACATATGCCTACTTTGGTTGGTCATCCTGCATGGTATCCACACCGTGCCACAACTTGTTGAAGGTCCTTGTGCTTGCTAGTTGATACCTGATGTTCCCAGACCATTGTTTTCCCCTATGACCATTTGTGATTCGTATTATGAGTTGTCAACACTGTCCACACACAGCGGATTTCTTCGGTCAAAAGCACTACATATGCCTACTTTGGTCGGTCATTGTGCATGGTAGCCACCCCATGCTTATACTGATTGAAGGTCGCTGTACTTGCTACTTGAGAACTGATATTCCCATACCATTGTTTCCCCCTCTGACGGTTTGTGAATCGTGTTATGGTTGGTGAATGTTGACCACCCATATTGGAATTCTTTGGTCATGGTCAGTGACATATGCCTACTTTGGTTTTTTGGTGTGCATAGTAGCCACACCGTGCCACTACGTATTGAAGTTCTTTGTCCTTTAGTCGATACATAGGGTTCCCAAACCATTGTCTCTCCCTCTGACCATTCGTGAAACGTGTTATGAGTTGTCTATGTTGACCATACATAGTGGACTTCTTCGGTCATAGTCAGTGACATATGCATCCTTTGGTTGGTCACTGTGCACGCTAGCCATACCGTGCTACTACTTGTTGAAATCCTTTCTACCCGCTAGTTGATAACTAGTGTTCCCAACCCATTGTTTCCCCCACTAACCATTTGTGACTCTTGTTATGAGTTCTCAACGTTTGCTACACGCTGTGAAATCCGTTTGGTCATGGTTAGTGAGATATGCCTAAATTTGTTTTGTAAGTGTACATGGTTACCACGACGTGTCACTACATATTGAAGGTATTTGTGCTTTCTAGTTTATAGCTAGTGTTCCGAAACCGTTGTTAGCCCCCTCTGACTATCTATGACTCGTGTTGTGAGTTGTAACTGTTGACAACATGAAGTGAAATTCTTCGTTCATGGTCAGTGACATATCCATACTTTGGTTGGTCACTGTGCATTATGGCCACAATGTGCCACTACATGTTGAAGGTATTTGTGCTTGCTAGTCGATAACTAGTATTCACAAACCATTATCTTCCACCCTGACCATTTGTGACTCGTGTTATGAGTTTTCAATGTTTACCACACTTGGTGATATTATTTGGTCATGGTCAGTGACATATGCCTTCTTTGGTTGGTCATCGTGCATAGTATCCACAATGTGCCACAATGTATTGGAGCTCCTTGTGCTTGCTATTTGATACTTGGTGTTCCCAAGCCATTGTTTCCCCCTCTGACCAATTGTGACTCGTGTTATGAGTTGTCAACGTTGCCCACACACAGCAGATTTCTTTGGTCAAAGGCAGTACATATGCCTACTTTGGTCAGTCATTGTGCATGGTAGCCACATCGTGCTACTACTGAATGAATGTCGTTGTACTTGCTAGTTGGTATATAGTATTCCCAAACCATTGTTTCCCCCTTTGACAATTCGTGACCCATATTATGGGTGGTCAACGTTGACCATACATAGTAAAATTATTTGGTCATGGTAAGTGGCACATGCCTAATGCACACACGGTTCCACTACTTGTTGAAAGTCTTTGTACATGCTAGTCAATAAATAGCAAAAGGTTTCTCCCTTTGACATCAGGTCGGTTTTTGTTGATTTGTCCCGTGTAGGTGCCTTCACTGGAATACTCCCTCCCACCCCACTAGAGGGATGTTCCGTGGACGACCTTGAGGACAGATTTGCGACCGCATTATGACACCCCTCCCCACCCCCCCACGGCTTAGGCTCGAAAGTAGAGTGGAGGTATCTCAAAACAGCCGCCCCCCCCCCCCCCCCCCCGGCTTAGGCTCGAAAGTAGAGGGGAGGTATCTCAAAACAGCCGCCCCCCCCCCCCCCCAGGTCGTGAGCCTATTCTATATTGCACGTACGAGGATTCAAACCCAGGACCTACCGCTTTAGAATCTATTCACATGGTGTTCATATGATGTCCAAATGACATTATAAGGGTTCCTATGGGTGAAGGGCATAAAATAAGGGGGTGTAAGATTAGAGGGTAGCTTTCAAAAGTATGAATGATAACAAAGTTAGTTTAATCATAAACATTTGACGCAGACGGACGTTCAAAATTTGCAACTTTGAGCTTGAATAACCTCTCAACCATTGCTCTGATTGACGAGCCGTAAGAAGGAAAGTTGACTACACACAGTGAAACTTTTGTTTTGATATTCAGTGACACAAGCATACTTTGGTTGGTCATTGTGCATGGTAGCCACACCGTGCCACCACTTATCGAATGTCCTTGTACTTGCTAGTCCATACCGAGTATTCCCAAACTATGAGTTGTGAACGTTGACCACACAGACTAAACTTCTTTGGTCATGAGCAGTGATGTATGGCTACTTGGGTAGGTCATTGTGCACGGTAGCCACACCGTGCCAATGCATAAAACAAATCTTTGTACTTGCTAGAAGATACTAAGTGTTTTGAAACGATGTTTTCCCCCTCTGACCATTTGTGACTCATGTTATGGGTTGTGAATGTTGACCACCCATATTGAAATTCTTTGGTCATGGTCGGTGACATATGCCTAGTTTGGTTTGTCACTGTACGTGGTTACCACGCCGTGTCACTACGTATTTAAGGTCTTTGTGCTTTCTAGTTGATAGCTAGTGTTCCCAAACCATTGTTACCCCCCTCTGACTATCAGTGACTCGTGTTTTGAGTTGTCAACGCTGACCACATGAAGTGAAATTCGCTGGTCATGGTCAATGACATATGCATACTTTGGTTGATCATTGTGCATGGTAGCCACGCTGTGCCACTACATATTGAAGGTATTTGTACTTGCTAGTCGATAACTAGTATTCACAAACCATTATCTTCCACCCTGACCATTTGTGACTCGTGTTATGAGTTGTCAAAGTTTACCACACTTAGTGACATTATCTGGTCATGGTCAGTGACATATGCCTACTTTAGTTGGTCATCCTGCATGGTATCCATACCGTGCCACAACTTATTGAAGGTCCTTGTGCTTTCTGGGTGATACCTGGTGTTTCCAAACCATTGTTTCGCCCTCGGACCATTTGTGACTCGTATTGTGAGTTGTCATCTTTGACCACACACAACGGATTTCTTTGGTCAAAGGCAGTACATATGCCTACTTTGGTCGGTCATTGTGCATGGTAGCCACACCGTGCTACTACTGACTGAAGTTCGTTGTACTTGCTAGTTGGGAACTGATATTCCCATAGCATTGTGTTCTCCCCTGACCATTTCTGACTCGTATTATGGTTGGTCAACGTTGACCACCCATTTTGAAATTCTTTGGTCATGGTCAGTGACATATGCCTAGTTTGGTTGTTTGGTGTGCATATTAGCAACACCGTGCCACTACGTATTGGAGTTCTTTGTCCTTTCTAGTTGATCCATAGGATTCCCAACCCATTGTCTCTCCCTCCGACCATTTGTGATTCGTGTTATGAGTTGTCAATGTTGACCACACATAGTGGACTTCTTCGGTCATAGTCAGTGACATGTGCATCCATTGGTTGGTCATTGTGCAGGCTAGCCACACCGTGCCACTACTTGTTGAATATATTTCTACTTGCTAGTTGATAAATAGTGTTCTTAACCCATGGTTTCCCCCACTGACCATTTGTGACTCGTGTTATGAGTTTTCAACGTTGACCATACACTGTGAATCCGTTCGGTCATGGTTAGTGACATATGCCGACTTTGGTTTGTCCGTGTACATGGTTACCATGCCGTGTCACCACGTATCAAAGGTCTTTGTGCTTTCTAGTTGATAGCTAGTGTTCCCAAACCGTTATTGGCCCCTCTGAATACCTATGACTTGTGTTGTGAGTTCTCAGCATCGACCACATGAAATGAAATTCTTCGGTCGTGGTCAGTGGCATATGCATACTTTGGTTGGTCACTGTGCATGGTAGCCACGATGTGCCACTACATATTGAAGGTGTTTGTACTTGCTAGTCGATAACTAGTATTCACAAACCAGTATCTTCAACCCTGACCATTTGTGACTCGTGTTATGAGTTGTCAAACATTACCACACTTAGTGACATTATTTGGTCATAATCAGTGACATATGCCTTCTTTGATTTGTCATCGTGCATGGTATCCACACTGTGCCACAATGTATTGAAGCTCCGTGTGCTTGCTATTTGATACTTGGTGTTCCCAAACCATTGTTTCCCCCTCTGACCATTTGTGACTCGTATTATGAGCTGTCAACGTTGACCACACACAGCGGATTTGTTTGGTAAATGGCAGTACATATGCCTACCTTGGTCGGTCATTGTGCATGAAAGCCTCACCGTGCTTATACTGATTGAAGGTTGCTGTACTTGCTAGTTGAGAACTGATATTCACAGACCATTGTTTCCCCTTCTGACCGTTTGTGACTCGTGTTATGGTTGGTGAATGTTGACCACCCATATTGAAATTCTTTCATCATGGTCGGTGACATATGCCTAGTTTGGTTGTTTGGTGTGCATAGTAGCCACACCGTGCCACTACGTATTGAAGTTCTGTGTCCTTTCTAGTCCATATATAGGGTTCCCAAACCATTGTCTCTCCCTCTGACCATTTGTGACTCGTGTTATGGTTGGTGAATGTTGACCACCCATATTGAAATTCTTTCATCATGGTCGGTGACATATGCCTAGTTTGGTTGTTTGGTGTGCATAGTAGCCACACCGTGCCACTACGTATTGAAGTTCTGTGTCCTTTCTAGTCCATATATAGGGTTCCCAAACCATTGTCTCTCCCTCTGACCATTTGTGACTCGTGTTATGAGTTGTCAATGTTGACCATACATAGTGGACTTCCTCGGTCATAGTCAGTGACGTGTGCATCCTTTGGCTGGTCACTTTGCACGCTAGCCACACCGTGCTACTACTTGTTGAAAACCCTTTTACTTGCTATTTGATAACTAGTGTTCCCAACCCATGGTTTCCCCCACAGACCATTTGTGACTCGTGTTATGAGTTTTCAACATTGACCACACACTGTGAAATCCGTTTGGTCATGGTTTGTGACAAATGCCTACATTGGTTTGTCACTGTACATGGTTACCACGTCGTTTCATTACGTATCGAAGGTATTTGTGATTTCTTTTTGACAGCTAGTGTTCCCAAACCGTTGTTAGCCCCCTCTGACTATGTGTGACTCGTGTTGTGAGTTGTAAATGTTGACCACATGAAGTGAAATTCTTTGTTCATGGTCATTAACATATGCATATTTTGGTTGGTCACTGTGCGCAGTAGTCAGACTATGCCACTATGTATTGAAGGTATTTGTACTTGCTAGTCGATAACTAGTATTCACAAACCATTATCTTCCACCCTGACCATTTGTGACTCGTGTTATGAGTTGTCAAAGTTTACAACACTTAGTGACATTATTTGGTCATGGTCCGTGACATATGCCTACTTTGGTTGGTCATCGTGCATGGCATCCACACCATGCCACAACGTATTGAAGCTCCTTGTGCTTCATATTTGATGCTTGGTGTTCCCAACCCATTGTTTCCCCCTCTGAAAATTTGTGACTCGTATTATGAGTTGTCAACGTTGACCACACACAGCGAATTTCTTTGGTAAAAGGCAATACATATGCCTACCTTGGTCGGTCATTGTGCGTGGTAGCCACACCGTGCTACTACTGACTGAAGGTTGTTGTACTTGCTAGTTGAGAACTGATATTCTTATAGCATGGTTTTTCCCTGACCGTTTGTGACTCGTGTTATGGTTGGTCAACGTTGACCACCTATATTGAAATTCTCTGGTCATGCTCAGTGACATATGCCTAGTATGGTTGTATGGTGTGCATATTGGCCACACTGTGCCACTACGTATTGAAGTTCTTTGTCCTTTCTATTCAATACATAGGGTTCCCAAACCGTTGTGTCTCCCTCTGATCATTTGTCACTCGTCTTATGAGTTGTCAATGTTGACCACACATAGTGGACTTCTTCGGTCATAGTCAGTGATGTATGCATCATTTAGTTCTCACTGTGCACGCTAGCGACACCATGCCAATACTTGGTGAAAATCATTCTACTTGCTAGATGATGACTAGTGTTCCCAACCCATGATTTCCCCTAATAACCGTTTGTGACTCGTGTTATGAGTTTTAAACGTTGACCACACACTGTGAAATCCGTTTGGTCATGGTTAGTGACATATGCATACTTTGGTTTGTTCCTGTACATGGTTACCACACCGTGTCACTACGTATCAAAGGTATTTGTGATTTCTAGTTGATAGCTAGTGTTCCCAAACTGTTGTTAGCCCCTCTGAATATCTGTGACTCGTGTTGTGAGTTGTCCACATTGACCACATGAAGTGAATTTCTTTGGTCATGGTCGGTGACATTTGCATACTTTGGTTGGTCACGTTTTTTTGTAGCCACACTGTGCCACTACATATTGAAGGTATTTGTACTTGCTAGTCAAAAAATAGTAGTTAGAAACCATTATCTTCCACTTTGACCATTTGTGACTCGTGTTATGAGCTGTCAAACTTTACCACACATGGTGACATTCTTTGGTCATGGTCAGTTACATATGCATACCTTGGTTGGTCTTCGTGCATGGTATCCACACCGTGCCACAACGGATTGAAGGTCATTGTGCTTGCTAGTTGATACCTGGTGTTCCCAAAAAATTGTTTCCCCCTCAGACTATTTGTGACTCGTATTATGAGTTGTCAACGTTGACCACACACAGCGGATTTCTTTGGTCAAAGGCAATACATATGCCTACTTTGGTCGGCCAATGTGCATGGTATCCACACCGGGCTACTACTGATTGAAAGGCGTTGTACTTGCTAGTTGAGAACTGATAATCCCGGACCATTGTTTCCCCCGCTGACCGTTTGTGACTCGTGTTATGGTTTGTGAACGTTGACCACCCATATTGAAACTCTTTGGTCATGGTTAGTGACATATGCCTAGTTTGGTTGTTTGGTGTGCAAAGTAGCCACACCGTGCCACTACGTATTGAAGTTATTTGTCCTTTCTAGTCCATGCATAGGGTTCCCAAACCATTGTCTCTCCCTCTAACCATTTGTGACTCGTGTTATGAGTTGTCAATGTTGACCACGCGTACTAAATTTCTTTGTTCATAGTCAGGGACGTATTCATCCTTTGGTTGGTCAATGTGCACGCTAGCCAAATCGTGCCAATACTTCTTGAAGTTCTTCGTACTTGCTAGATGACAACTAGTGTTCCCAACCCATTGTTTCCCCCTCTGACCATTTGTGACTCGTGTTATGAGTCTTCAATATTGACCACACACTGTGAAATTCGTGTGGTCATGTTAGTGACATATGCCTACATTGGTTTGTCACTGTACATGGTTACCACGCCGTGTCACTACATATTAAAGGTATTTGTGCTTTCTAGTTAATAGCTAGTGTTTCCAAACCATTGTTACCCCCTTTGACTATCTGTGACTTGTGTTGTAAGCTGTCAACGCTGACCACATGAAGTGAAATTCGTTGGTCATGGTCAGTGACATATGCATACTTTGATTGGTCACTGTGCATCGTAGCCACGCTGTGCCACTACATATTGAAGGTATTTGTACTTGCTACTCGATAACTAGTATCCACAAACCATTGTCTTCCACTTTGACCATTTGTGACTCGTGTTATGAACTGTCAAAATTTACCACACTTAGTGACATTATTTGCTCATGGTCAGTGACATATGCCTACTTTGGTTGGTCATCCTGCATGGTATCCACACCGTGCCACTACTTTTTAAAGGTCCTTGTGCTTGCTTGTTGATACCTGATGTTCCCAGACCATTGTATCCCCCTCTGAAAATCTGTGATTTATATTATGAGTTGTCAACGCTGTCCACACACATCGGATTTCTTTGATCAAAGGCAGTACATATCCCTACTTTGGTCTTTAATGGTGCATGGTAGCCACACCGTGCTTATACTGATTGAAGGTCGTTGTACTTGCTATTTGAGAACTAACATTCACAAACCACTGTTTCCCCCTGTGACCGTCTGTGACTCGTGTTATGGTTGGTGAATGTTGACCACCCATATTGAAATTCTTTCATCATGGTCAGTTACATATGCCTAGTTTGGTTGTTTGGTCTGTATAGTAGCCACACCAGGCCACTATGTATTGATGGCTTTTGTCCTTCCTAGTCAATACATAGGGTTCTTAAACCATTGTCTCTCCCTTTGACCATTTGTGACTCGTGTTATGAATTGTCAATGTTGACCATACATAATGGACTTCTTTGGTCATAGTCAGTGACGTGTGCATCCTTTGGTTGGTCACTGTGCATGCTAGCCACATCGTGCCACTACTTGTTGATAATCTTTCTACTTGCTAATTGATAACTAGTGTTCCCAACCCATGGTTTCCCCCATTGACCATTTGTGACTTGTGTTATGGGTTTTCAAAGTTGACCACACACTGTGAAATCCGTTTGGTCATGGGTTGTGACATATGCCTACTTTGGTTTGTCCCTGCACATGGTTACCATGCCGTGTCACTACGAATCGAAGATCTTTTTTCTTTCTAGTTGAAAGCTAGTGGTCCCAAAACGTTGTTAGCCCCTCTAAATATCTGTGACTCGTGTTGTGAGTTGTCAATATTGACCACATGAAGTGAAATTGTGTGGTCATGGTCAGTGACATATGCATACTTTGGTTGGTCAGTGTGCATTGTAGCCACACTGTGCCACTACATATTGAAGGTATTTGTACTTGCTAGTCAATAACTAGTATTTATAAACCATTATCTTCCACTCTGACCGTTTGTGACTCGTGTTATGAGCTGTCAAAGTTTACCACACATGGTGACATTCTTTGGTCATGGTCAGTGACATATGGTTAGTCATCGTGCATGGTATCCACACCATGCCAAAACATACTGAAGGTCATTGCGCTTGCTAGTTGATACCTGGTCTTCCCAAGCAATTGTTTCCCCCTCTGACTATTTGTGTCTTTATTATGAGTTGTCAACGTTGACCACATAGAGCGGATTTCTTTGGTCAAAGGCAGTACATATGCCTAATTTGGTCGGTCATTGTGCATGGTAGCCACACCGGGCTACTACTGATTGAAAGGCGTTGTACTTGCTAGTTGAGAACTGATATTCCCGGACCATTGTTTCCCCTGCTGACCGTTTGTGCCTCGTGTTATGGTTGGTGAACGTTGACCACCCATGTTGAAATTCTTTGGTCATGGTTAGTGACATATGCCTAGTTTGGTTGTTTGGTGTGCATAGTAGCCACACCGTGTCACTACGTATTGAATTTATTTGTCCTTTCTAGTCCATGCATAGGGTTCCCAAACCATTGTCTCTCCCTCTGACCATTTGGGACTCGTGTTATGGGTTTTTAATGTTGACCACACATAGTGGAATTCTTTGGTCATAGTCAAGGAGATATGCATCCTTTGTTTGGTCACTATGCACGCTAGCCACACCGTGCCACTACTTGTTGAAAATCTTTTTACTTGCTAGTTGATAACTAGTGTTCCCAACCCATTGTTTCCCCCTCTGACCATTTGTGACTCGTGTTATAAGTTTTCAACGTTGACCGCACACTGTGAAATTATTTTGGACGGTTTAAAGCTAGTGTTCCCGAACAATTGTTACCCAAACAATTGTTGTCGGTGACTCGTGTTGTAAGTTGTCAACATTGACCACATGAAGTGAAATTCTTTGTTCATGGTCAGTGACATATCATACTTTGGTTGGTCACCGTGCGTTGTAGCAACACTGTGCCACGACATATTGAAGGTATTTGTACTCGCTAGTCAATAACTAGTATTTAGAACCCATTATCTTCCACTCTTACCATTCACGACTCGTGTTATGAGCTGTCAACGTTTACCACACATGGTGACATTCTTTGGTCATGGTCAGTGACATATGCATACCTTGGTTGGTCATCTTGCATGGTATCCACACCGTGCCACATTGTATTGAAGGTCATTGTGCTTGCTAGTTGATACCTGGTGTTCCCAAACAATTGTTTCCCCCTCTGACTATTTGTGATTCATACTATGAGTTGTCAACGTTGACCACACAGAGCGGATATCTTTGGTCAAAGGCAGTACATATGCCTACTTTGGTTGGTCATTGTACATGGTAGCCACACTATGCTACTACTGATTGAAGGGCGTTGTACTTGCTAGTTGAGAACTGATATTCCCGGACCATTGTTTCCCCCTCTGACTGTTTTTGACTCATGTTATGGTTGGTGAACATTGACCACCCATATTGAAATTCTTTTATCATGGTCAGTGACATATGCCTAGTTTGGTTGTTTGGTGTGCATAGTAGCCACACCGTGGCACTACGTATTGAAGTTATTTGTCCTTTCTAGTCCATCCATAGGGTTCCCAAACCATTGTCTCTCCCATGCGTGGTCAACATTGACAACTCATAACACGAGTCACAAACAAGCCTGTACGAACCGCGGTCCAGATCCCCGAGTCCGAGTCCGAGTCCTGGACTTGCGGTTCTGGTTCTGATGAGTGGACCCGTCTTACGAGTCCGGTTCCACGCCGGAACCGACCCGGACCCGGGGGGGGAGGGGGAGGGGG
>SZWC01003402.1:94621-106916 GCA_023375785.1 Penium margaritaceum
CTCCACGCTGTCGTCACTTGTGCCCCCGTACGGGACTTGGCAGCACCCTCATGGCCTACCTTGTGACCCTTGTTGTCTTGGTATTGGTGCTTGCCGTGGCAGTCGGCCACCTCCCTGAGATGACCTGGGAGTAGTTGTCTCCTCGCTGGACTGCTCCCCCTCACATGGGAGACCCACAACCCTTTACGAAGTCCTCCCCCGCCTTCAGAGACCTCGGACTCCCTTTTGAGTCCTCAAGCGCCTCCGAGTGTGCCTTGGGTACCATTGTGTTTTTAGCACCCTTGGCACCTTGCAAACTTGGCCCAGCGTGCTGCACACCTCCCCCACCTTGCTGTAGTATTTCCTTGGTGCTGATCTTGGCCCTTGATGACACCGCCTCTACGCGTGCTGTTTTGACCAAGATGTTGCCGCCTGCATTGCCAGCTTTGGCTTGCCCTTTGTTGCAACCAGCCTCGCGGGATCCGTGGTGCTGCAGCTGTGACTGCTCCTTAAGCCGCAGCCTACGCTGCTGCCGCTGTCTTTCTGCACGTCCCAAACGTGCATGCCTCTCCCCCTTGGGGAGGGCTTCCGGTGCCTGTCCTTTGGTCTCGGCTCCCTCGCCGCACTCCTCATGCACAGTCTCCCTCTTTGGGAGAAGTTGGAGAACCGGAGATCCCACTCTTTTCTCCCAACCTATGCATGTTGCATGATTCATCCGTCTCATTTGCAGATTCCGGAGATGCCGGCCTGCACGTCGCATCCTCCGTTCCATACCCCTTGAGTGCTTTTCCTCCTCCTTGACGACTTGGAGCCACCAACGCCTTGACCGCACCTTGCGGCTTGGTCCTTTGCTTAGCCGCTCAAAGCATGTTTTGCTCCGATGGAGAGCTCAGCCACTTGCGGCCGCTCTCCCCTTGTTGCACAGCCCTCCGGACCACCTCCGCCCACTTTTGTTGCGGTGCACCCACTGCCCGGCCTTCCGTCGCGCGGTGCTCTAGGTCCCGGTCCGCTGCTGCACCGAGTCGCCTTGGCTCACTTTGAGGACCTGCCCTCACGGCGTCCTTAATCTGCTGCATGGTCCTCCGAGCCGCCACCGACGCCTCCTCTTGAGACTTGACGGCACCTTTTGTGCCCTCCTTGTGGCCCCGGTTCACCACCTCTGTAGCCCGGAGCACTTTTTTCTCCGGTTGAGAGCGCGGCCCTTTACCGCCACTCTCCTTCTCCTCAGTCCGTGAGGCGGAGCCCTGTGTACGCGACTTGCCGGCATCCCGTGCCAACACTTGCGCGGCCACATTTTGGCCCTCAAATCGCTCCCGTAGCTGCTCCCCTTCTACTGAGGTGTGGAACCCCTTGTGCTCCCCTTGAGGACGCGCCTCCTTGCCGTCCTGGTCTTGCTGCATGGTCGTCCTTGCAGCCATCACCGCTCCCGCATGGAACTCGGCAGCGCCCGTTTTGCCTACCTTGTGGCTCTGGTTCACCATTCTCGCAGCACTGGACCCTTTTTGTCCATTAGGAGAGCAAGGCCGCATGCCGTTGATGCTCTCCCTCGGCTGGTCTACCACGTGGACCACTTCTTTTGCCTCCCTTGGAGACTGTGCACCCATCACCCGGTGTCCCGTTGCATGGCGTGCCTTTTGGTCCAGATCTCCCGACCCAGCCTGGATGGTACCCTCCATACCACCCACTGCACCCTTAGGTTGCCCCTTCTTGGATGCAGCTGCAACCGCTTCCTTGCTTTGACGGTTGTCCACGTCGTAGTCACGGCTCCTCCTCGTGAGGACGTCGGCATGTATCCGGTACACACCTCTTTTGTGTGCACCACGTGCCACGACACGTCCACTGCCCTCCTCTTTTAGGAGACAGCCCTTCCTTGTGAAGGTCACTTCGAGTCCCTCCTCAACGAGGTGACTCACGGACAGCACCTCTGTCGCCAGGTCAAACGCTTCAAGCCTCCTCGTCGCAGCGCCCTTCTTCCTCACCGACTCATCCACCTGCTTTTTGCCTCCTCGGAGCATTTCACCTCCATTGTGCTGTATGGCGGCAACCCTTGTTTGTTGCTTCGCCTTCTGCTCCCCCTTGGAGGTTGTGGAGGTTGCATGTCCACGGCATGCCTCGTGGTCCCTGACCACATCAGCTCCCGCAGCATGGAGCTGATCACTGCTACATGGCGTGTCGACAATTGCTTCGGTCTGCCGTCCTCTCCTGACACGCTTGTCGGAGTCCACGGTTTCCGCTGTGCACGTCGCCTTCCAATGACCCCGCTGGCCACACTTGTAGCACGCTCCCTTTTGGGTCCTATTGGAGCTTCCTTGCTCCAAACACGCCAGTTGCTTGCCCACCTCAGGTTGTGCCATCTTAGCCCCCTTCATGGAGTGGGCGACTGCTATGTTGGTCTGCTGCCCTTCTGCTACCTCCGTGGCCAGATCTGCAGCTCCCCTTGTGCAGTCCCTTCTCCAATGGCCCTCTTGGCCACACCGATGGCACTCTCCCTTCTTGGCGCGGCGTGGACGCGTCCCTTCCTCCCCTTCATCTCCCTCTCCTCCTTGAGAGCGGAAGATCAGTGCTGATGCTACGGACGCCAGGGTTAGTGACATATGCCTAGTTTGGTTTGTCATTGTACGTGGTTACCACGCCGTGTCAATACGTATTGTAGGTCATTGTGCTTTCTAGTTGATAGCTAGTGTTCCCAAACCATTGTTACCCCCCTCTAACTATCAGTAACGCGTGTTGTGAGTTGTCAACGCTGACCACATGAAGTGAAATTCGTTGGTCATGGTCAGTGACATATGCATACTTTGGTTGGTCACTGTGCATGGTAGCCACGCTGTGCCACTACATATTGAAGGTATTTGTACTTGCTAGTCGATAACTAGTATTCACAAACCATTATCTTCCACTCTGACCATTTGTGACTCCTGTTATGAGTTGTGAAAGTTTACCACACTTAGTGACATTGTTTGGTCATGGTCAGTGACATATGCCTACTTTGGTTGGTCATCGTGCATGCTATCCACACCGTTCCACAGCTTATTGAAGGTCCTTGTGCTTACTAGTTGATACCTGGTGTTCCCAAACCATTATCTCCCCCTCTGACCATTTGTGACTCCTGTTATGAGTTGTCAACGCTGACCACACACAGCCGATTTCTTTGGTCAAAGGTAGTACATATGCATACATTGGTCTGTCATTGTGCATGGTAGCCACACTGTGCTTATACTGATTGAAGGTCGCTGCACTTGCTGGTTGAGAAATGATATTCAAAGACCATTGTTTCCCCCTCTAACCTTTTGCAACTCGTGTTATGGTTGGTGAATGTTGACCACCCATATTGAAGTTATTTCATCATGGTTGGTGGCATATGCCTAGTTTGGTTGTTTGGTGTGCATAGTAGCCATACAGTGCCACTACGTATTTAAGTTCTTTGTCCTTTCTAGTCGATACATAGGGTTCCCAAACCACTGTCTCTCTCTCTTACCATTTGTGAATGGTGTTATGAGTTGTCAGTGTTGAGCACACATAGTGGACTTCTTCGGTCATACTTAGTGACATATGCATCCTTTGGTTGGTCACTGTGCACGCTAGCCACACAGTGCCACTACTTGTTGAATATCTATCTATTGCTAGTTGATAACTAGTGTTCCCAACCCATGGTTTTTCCCCCACTGACCATTTGTGACTCGTGTTATGAGTTTTCAACGTTGACCACACACTGTGAAATTTGTTTGATCATGGTTTGTGGCATATGCCTACTTTGGTTTGTCAGTGTACATGGTTACAACGCCGTGTCATTACGTATCAAAGGTCTTTGTGCTTTCTTCTTGATAGCTAGTGTTCCCAAACCATTGTTAGCCCCCTTTCACTATTTGTGACTCGTGTTGTGAGTTGTCAACATTGACCACACGAAGTGAAATTCTTTGGTCATGGTCAGTGACATATGCATACTTTGGTTGGTCACTGTGCATTGGAGCCACACTGTGCCACTACATATTGAAGGTATTTGTACTTGTTAGTCGATAACTAGTACTTAAAAACCATTATCTTCCGCTCTGACCATTTGCGACTTGTGTTATGAGCTGTCAAAGTTTGCTACACATGCTGACATTCTTTGGTCATGGTCAGTGACATATGCATACCTTGGTTGGTCATCGTGCATGGTATCCACACCGTGCCACAACGTATTGAAGGTCATTGTGCTTGCTAGTTGATACCTGGTGTTTCCAAACAATTAATCCCCCCTCTGACTATTTGTGACTCGTATTATGAGTCGTCTACATTGACCACACACACTGGATTTATTTGGTCAATGGCCGTACATACGCCTACATTGGTCATTCATTGTGCATGGTAGCTACCCCGTGCTTATAGTTATTAAAAGTCGCTGTACTTGCTACTTGAGAATTGATATACTCAGACCACTGCTTCCCCATCTGACCATTTGTGACTCATGTTCTGGTTGGTGAATGTTGACCACCCATATTGGAATTCTTTGGTCATGGTCAGTGACGTATGCCTACTTTGGTTGTTTGGTGTGCATAGTAGTCACACCGTGCCACTACGTATTGAAGTTATTTGTCCTTTCTAGTCAATACATAGGGTTCTTAAAGCATTGTCTCTCCCTCTGACCATTTGTGACTCGTGTTATGACTTTTCAATGTTGACCACACATTGTGGACTTATTCGGTTATAGTCATGGACATATGCATCCTTTGGTTGGTCACTGGGCATGCTAGCCACACCTTGCCACTACTTGTTGAAAATCTTTCTACTTGCTAGTTGATAACTAGTTTTCCCAACCCATTGTTTCCCCCTCTGACCATTTGTGACGCGTGTTATGCATTTTCAACATTGACCACACACTGTGAAATTCTTTTGGTCATGGTTAGTGACATATGCCTACTTGGTTTGTCACTGTACATGGTTACCACGCCGTGTCACTACGTATTGAAGGTCTCTGTGCTTTCTTGTTGATAGCTAGTGTTCCCAAACCATTGTTACCCACCATAAATATCTGCGACTCGTGTTGTGAGTTGTCGACATTGACCAAATGAAGTGAAATTCTTTGTTCATGGCCTGTGACATATGCGTACTTTGGTTGGTCACTGTGCATTGTAGCCACACTGTGCCACTACATATTGAAGGTATTTGTACTTGCTAGTCGATAAGTAGTACCATGTCTGACTCGTGTTATGAGTTGTCAATGTTAACCACACATGGTGAAATTCTTTGGTCATGGTTAATGACATATGCATACCTTGGTTGGTCATCGTGCATGGTATCCACACCAGGCCACAACGTATTGAAGGTCATTGTGCTTGCTAGTTGATACCTGGTGTTCCCAAACAATTGTTCCCCCCCTCCTGACTCCTTGTGACTCGTATTATGAGTTGTCATCGTTGACAACACACAGCGGATTTCTTTGGTCAAAGGCAGTACATATGCCTGCTTTGGTCGGTCATTGTGCATGGTAGCCACACCGTGCTACTACTGACTAAAGGTCGTTGTACTTGCTAGTTGAGAACTGATATTCCCATAGCATTGTTTCCTCCATTGACCGTTTGTGACTTGTGTTATGGTTGGTCAACGTTGACCACCCATATTGAAATTCTCTAGTCATGGTCAGTGACCTATTCCTAGTTTGGTTGTTTGGTGTGCATACTAGCCACACCGTGCCACTACGTATTGAAGTTCTTTGTCCTTTCTCGTGGATACATAGGGTTCCAAAACCATTGTCTCTCCCTCTGACCATTGGTGACTCGTGTTAGGAGTTGTCAATGTTCATCACAGAGAGTGGACTTCTTTGGTCATAGTCAGTGACATATGCATCCTTTGGTTGGTCACTGTGCAGGCTAGCCACATCGTGCCACTACTTGTTGAAAATCTTTCTATTTGCTAGTTGATAACTAATGTTCCCAATCCATTGTTTCCCCCTGTGACCAGTTGTGACTCGTGTTATGAGCTTTCAACGTCGACCACACACTGTGAAATCCATTTGGTCATGGTTAGTGACATATGTCTTCTTTGGTTTGTCCCTGTACATGGTTACCACGCCGTGTTACTACGTATCGAAGGTCTTTGTGCTTTCTAGTTGATAGCTTGTGTTCCCAAACCGTTGTTAGCCTCGTTGAATACCTGTGACTCGTGTTGTGAGTCGTCAACATGAACCACATGTTGTGACTCGTGTTGTCGCTGTACTTGCTAGTTGATAACTGGTATTCCTGGACCATTGTTTCCCCCTCAGACCGTTAGTGACTTGTGTTATGGTTGGTGAACGTTGACCACCAATATTGAAATTTTTTGGTCATGGTAAGTGACAGATGCCTAGTTTGGTTTTTTGGTGTGCATAGTAGCCACACCGTGCTACTACATATTGAATTTATTTGTCCTTTCTAGTCGATGCATAGGGTTCCCAAACCATTGTCTCTCCCTCTGACCATTTGTGACTCGTGTTATGAGTTGTCAATATTGACCACGTATACTGGATCTCTTCGGCCATACTCAGTGACGTATTCATCCTTTGGTTGGTCACTGTGTACGCTAGCCAAACCATGCCACTACTTGTTGAAATTCTTCGTACTTGCTAGTTGATGAATAGTGTTCCCAACCCATTGTTTCCCCCTCTGACCATTTGTGACTGGTGTTATGAGTTTTCAATATTGACCACAAACTGTGAAATTCGTTTGGTCATGGTTAGTGACATATGCCTACTTTGGTTTGTCACTGTACATGGTTACCACGCCGTGTCACTACATATTAAAGGTATTTGTGCTTTCTAGTCAATAGCTAGTGTTCCCAAACCATTGTTACCCCCCTTTGACTATCTCTGACTCATGTTGTGAGTTGTCAACGCTGACCACATGAAGTGAAGTTTGTTGGTCATGGTCAGTGACATATGCATACTTTCGTTGGTCACTGTGCATGGTAGCCACAGTGTCCCACTACATAATGAAGTATTTGTACTTGCTACTTGATAAGTAGTATTCACAAACCATTGTCTTCCACTCTGACCATTTGTGACTTGTGTTATAAGTTGTCAACGTTTACCACACTTAGTGACATTATTTGGTCATGGTTAGTGATACATGCCTATTGCGGTTGGTCATTGTGCATGGCATCCACACCATGCCACAACTTGTTGAAGGTCCTTGTACTTGCTATATGATACCTGATGTTCCCAGACCATTGTTTCCCCCTATGACCATTTGTGATTCGTATTGTGAGTTGTCAACGCTGTCCACACGGTGAATTTCTTTGGTCAAAGGCAGTACATATGCCTTCTTTGGCCTGTCATTGTGCATGGTAGCCACACCGTGCTTAGACTGATTGAAGGTCGCTTTACTTGTTAGTTGAGACCTGATATTCACAGACCATTGTTTTCCCCTCTGACCGTTTTTGACCCGTGTTATGGCTGGTGAATGTTGACCAGCCATATTGAAATTCTTTCATCATGGTCGGTGACATATGCCTAGTTTGGTTATTTTGGTGTGTATAGTAGCCACACCGTGCCACTACGTATTGAAGTTCTTTGTTCTTTCTAGTCCATACATAGGGTTCCCAAACCATTGTCTCTCCCATTGACCATTTGTGACTCGTGTTATGAGTTGTCCATATTGACAATTCGTAGTGGACTTCTTCGGTTATAGTCAGTGATGTGTGCATCCTTTGGTTGGTCACGGTGCACGCTAGCCACACCGTGCCACTACTTGTTGCAAATCTTTCTACTTGCTAGTTGATAACTAGTGTTCCCAGCCCATGGTTTCCCCCACTGACCATTTGTGACTCGTGTTATGGTTGGTAAGTTTTCAACGTTGACCACACACTGTGAAAACCATTTGGCCATGGTTTGTGACATATGCCTTCTTTTGTTTGTCAATATACATGGTAACCACGCCGTGTCATTACGTATCGAGGGCCTTTGTGCTTTCTTGTTGATAGCTAGTGTTCCCAAACCGTTGTTAGCCCCATCTGACTATCTGTGACTTGTGTTATGAGTTGTAAATGTTGAGTAATGAAGTGAAATTCTTTGTTCATGGTCAGTGACATATGCATAATTTGGTTGGTCAGTGTGCATTGTAGCCACACTGTGCCACTACATATTGAAGGTATTTGTACTTGCTAGTCGATAACTAGTATTCACAAACCATTATCTTCCACCCTGACCATTTCTGACTCGTGTTATGAGTTGTCAAAGTTTACCTCACTTAGTGACATTACTTGGTCATGGTCAGTGACACAAGTCTACTTTGGTTGGTCATCGTGCATGGTATCCACACCCTACCACAACATATAAAAGGTCCTTGTGCTTGCTATTTGATACTTGGTGTTCCCAAACCATTGTTTCCCCCTCTAACCATTTGTGACTCGTGTTATGAGTTGTCAACGTTGACCACACACAGCTGATTTCTTTGGTCAAAGGCAGTACATGTGCCTAGAAGGTCATTGTACTTGCTAGTTGAGAACTGATGTTCCCATAGCATTGTTTCTTCCCCTGACCGTTTGTGACTCGTGTCATGGTTGGTCAATGTTGACCACCCATATTGAAATTCTCCGGTCATGGTGAGTGACATATGCCTTGTTGAGCTGTTTGATGTGCATATTAGCCACACAGTGTCACTACGTATTGAAGTTCTTTGTCCTTTCTGGTCAATACATAGGGTTCCCAAACCATTGTCTCTCCCTCTGACCATTTGTGACTCGTGTTTTGAGTTGTCAATGTTCACCACACATAGTAGACTTCTTCGGTCATAGTCAGTGACATATGCATCCTTTGGTTGGTCACTGTGCACGCTAGCCACACCATGCCACTACTTGTCGAAAATCTTTCTACTTGCTACTTGATAACTAGTGTTCCCAACCCATGGTTTCCCCCAATGACCATTTGTGACTCGTTCTATGAGTTTTCAACGTTGACCACACACAGTGAAATCCGTTTGGTTATGGTTAGTGACATTTGCCTTCTTTGGTTTGTCCCTGTATATGGTTACCACGCAGTGTCACTACGTATCAAAGGTCTTTGTACTTTCTAGTTTATAGCTAGTGTTCCCAAACCGTTGTTAGCCCCTGTGGATATCTGTGACTTGTGTTGTGAGTTGTCAACGTTGACCACATGAAGTGAAATTCTTTGGTCATGGTCAGTGACATATGCATACTTTGGTTGGTCACTGTGCATTGTAGCCACACTGTGCCACTACACATTGAAGGTATTTGTACTTGCTAGTCGATAACTAGTATTTACAAACCATTATCTTCCACTCTGACCATTTGTGACTCATGTTATGAGTTGTCAAAGTTCACCACACATGGTGACATTCTTTGGTCATGGTCAGTGACATATGCATACTTTGGTTGGTCACTGTGCATTGTAGCCACACTGTGCCACTACANGTGTTCCCAAACCATTGTTACCCCCTCTGAATATCTGTGACTTGTGTTGTGAGTTGTCAACGTTGACCACATGAAGTGAAATTCTTTGGTCATGGTCAGTGACATATGCATACTTTGGTTGGTCACTGTGCATTGTAGCCACACTGTGCCACTACACATTGAAGGTATTTGTACTTGCTAGTCGATAACTAGTATTTACAAACCATTATCTTCCACTCTGACCATTTGTGACTCATGTTATGAGTTGTCAAAGTTCACCACACATGGTGACATTCTTTGGTCATGGTCAGTGACATATGCATACCTTGGTTGGTCATCGTGCATGGTATCCACACCGTTCCACAATGTATTGAAGGTCATTGTGCTTGCTAGTTGATACCTGGTGTTCCCAAACAATTGATTCCCCCTCTGACTGTTTGTGACTTGTATTATGAGCTGTCAACGTTGACCACACACATCGGATGTCTTTGGTCAAAGGCAATACATATGCCTACTTTGGCCGGTCAGTGTGCATGGTAGCCACACCGTACTACTACTGATTGAAGGGCGTTGTACTTGCTAGTTTAGAACTGATGTTCCCGGACCATTGTTTCCCCCTCTGACCATTTGTGACTCATGTTATGGTCGGTGAACGTTGACCACCCATATTGAAATTCGTTGGTCATGGTCAGTGACATATGTCTAGTTTGGTTGTTTGGTGTGCATAGTAGCCACACCGTGCCACTACGTATTGAACTTATTTGTCCTTTCTAGTCCATGCATTGGGTTCCCAAACCATTGTCCCTCCCTCTGACCATTCGTGACTCGTGTTATGAGTTGTCAATGTTGACCACACATAGTGGACTTCTTCGGTCATAGTCAGCAACGTATTCATCCTTTGGTTGGTCACTTTGCATGCTAGCCACACCGTGCCACTTCTTGTTGAGGTTCTTTGTGATTGCTAGTTGATAACTAGTCTTCCTAACCCATTGCTTCCCCCTTTGACCATATGTGACTCGTGTGATGAGTTTTCAACGTTGACCACACACTGTGAATTTTTTTTGGTCATGGTTAGTGACATACACCTACTTTGGTTTGTCACTCTACATGGTTACCACGCCGTGTCACTACATATTGAATGTATTTTAACTTTCTAGTCAATAGCTAGTGTTCCCAAACCAATATTACCCCCCTTTGACTATCTGTGACTCGTGTTGTGAGTTCTCAACGCTGACCACATGAAGTGAAATTTGTTGGTCATGGTCAGTGACATATGCATGCTTTGGTTGGTCACTGTGCATGGTAGCCACGCTGTGCCACTACATATTGAAGGTATTTGTACTTGCTACTCAATGACTAGTATTCACAAACCATTGAATTCCACTCTGACCATTTTTTACTCGTGTTATGAGTTGTCAAAGTTTACCACACTTAGTGACATTGTTTGGTCATGGTCAGTGACATATGTTTACTTTGGTTGGTCATCGTGCATGGTATCCACACCGTGCCTCAACGTATTGAAGGTCCTTGTGCTTGCTAGTTGATACCTGGTGTTTCCAAACCATTGTTTCCCCCTCTGACCATTTGTGACTCCTACTATGAGTTGTCAACGCTGACCACACACAGCGGATTTCTTTGGTCAAAGGTAGTACATATGCCTATTTTGGTCGGTCATTGTGCATGGCAGCCACACCGTGCTTATACTGATTGAAGGTCGCTGTACTTGCTAGTTGAGAACTGATATTCCCAGACCATTGTTTCCGCCTCCGACCGTTTTTGACTCGTGTTTTGGTTGGTGAATGTTGACCACTTATATTGAAATTCTTTCATCATGGTCAGTGACATATGTCTAGTTTGGTTGTTTGGTATGCATAGTAGCCACACCGTGCCACTACGTATTGAAGTTCCTTGTCCTTTCTAGTCAATACATAGGGTTTCCCAAACCATTGTTGCTCCTTCTGGCCATTTTTGACTCGTGTTATGGGTTGTCAATGTTGACCACACATAGTGGACTTCTTTGGTCATAGTCAGTGACATATGCATCCTTTGGTTGGTCACTGTGCACGCTAGCCACTGTGTGCCACTAATTGTTGAAAATCTCTCTACCCGCTACTAGATAACTAGTGTTCCCCACCCATGGTTTCCCCCAGTGACCATTTGTGACTCGTGTTATGAATTTTTAACGTTGACCACACACTGTGAAATCTATTCGGTCATGGTTTGTGACATATGCCTACTTTTGGTTGTCACTGTACATGGGTACCACGCTGTGTTACCACATATAAAAGGTATTTGTGCTTTCTAGTTAATAGCTAGTGTTCCCAAACCATTGTTACCCCCCTTTGACTATCTGTGACTCATGTTGTGAGTTGTCAACGCTGACCACATGAAGTGAAATTTGTTGGTCATGGTCAGTGACATATGCATACTTTGATTGGTCACTGTGCATGTTAGCCACGCTGTATCACTACATATTGAAGGTAATTGTACTTGCTACTCGATAACTAGTATTCAGAAACCATTGTCTTCCACTCCGAGCATTTGTGACTCGTGTTATGATCTGTCAAAGTTTACCACACCTAGTGACATTATTTGGTCACGGTCAGTGACATATGCCTACTTTGGTTGGTCATCGTGCATGGTATCCACACTGTGCCACAACGTATTGAAGCTCCTTGTGCTTGCTATTTGATACTTGCTGTTCCCAAACCATCGTTTCCCCCTATGACCATTTGTGACTTGTATTATGAGTTGTCAACGTTGACCACGCACATTGGATTTCTTTGGTCAAAGGCAGTACATATGCTAAGGGTGCACACAGAATCCACGGATCCGCGGATCCAACCCGAGGATCTCGGATCTCGGATCGATCCGTGGACACGGATCCAGCCTCAGATCCAATCGGAGGAATCGCAGATTTGCGGGGGGGGGGGGGGGGTCAAAAAAGGTCCCGGGG
>SZWC01003402.1:127954-158931 GCA_023375785.1 Penium margaritaceum
CCCCCCCCCCTATAGGTCGCGAGCATATTCTATATTGCGCGTACAAGGATTCAAACCCTGGACCTACCGCCCTTGAATCTAACTATATGAGCACTAAGCCAACTCACATGGTGTTCATATGATGTCCAAATGACATTATAAGCATTCCTATGGGTAAAGGGCGCAAATAAGGGGGTGTAAGATTAGAGGGTAGTTTTCAAAAGCATACATGATAACAAATGATGCAAATTCAATCTTGCATAACCTCTCAACCATTGCTCCAATTGACCAGCCGTAAGAAAGAAAGTTGACTACACACAGTGAAACTCTTTTTATGATATTCAGTGACACAATCATACTTTGGTTGGTCATTGTGCATGGTAGCCACACCGTGCAACCACTTATCAAAGGTCTTTGTACTTGCTAGTCGATACCGGGTATTCCCAAACCATTGATTCTCCCTCTGCCCATTTTTGACTTACATTATGAGTTGTGAACTTTGACCACACACACTAAACCTCTTTGGTCATGAGCAGTGATGTATGCCTACTTGGGTAGGTCATTGTGCACGGAAGCCACATCGTGCCAATACATACAAAAAATCTTTGTACTTGCTAGAAGATACATAGTGTTTTGAACAATGTTTTCCCCCACGGACCATTTGTGACTCATGTTATGGGTTGTGAACGTTGACCACCCATATTGAAATTCTTTGGTCATGGTTAGTGACATATGCCTAGTTTGGTTTGTCTCTGTACGTGGTTACCACGCTGTGTCACTACGTATTGAAGGTCTTTGTGCTTTCTACTTGATAGCTAGTGTTCCCAAACCATTGTTACCCTCCTCTGACTATCGGTGACTCGTGTCGTGAGTTGTCAACGCTGACCACATGAAGTGAAATTCGTTGATCATGGTCAGTGACATATGCATACTTTGGTTGGTCACTGTGCATGGTAGCCACGCTGTGCCACTACATATTGAAGGTATTTGTACTTGGTAGTCGATAACTAGTATTTAGAAACCATTATCATCCACTATGACCATGTGTGACTCGTGTTATGAGTTGTCAAGGTTTACCACACATGGTGACATTCTTTGGTCATGGTCAGCGACATTTGGTTTGTCATCGTGCATGGTATCCACACCGTGCCACAACTTACTGAAGGTCATCGTGCTTGCTAGTTGATACCTGGTGTTCCCAAAAAATTGTTTCCCCCTCTGACTATTTGTGACTCGTATTATCAGTTGCCAACGTTGACCATACATAACGGATTTCTTTGGCCAAAGGCAGTACATATGCCTACTTTGGTCGGTCATTGTGCATGGTAGCCACACCGTGCTACTATTGAATGAAGGTTGTTGTACTTGCTAGTTGAGAACTGATTTTCCCGGACTATTGTTTCCCCCTCTGACCGTTTGTGACTCGTGTTATGGTTGGTGAACGGTGACCACCCATATTGAAATTCTTTGATCATGGTCAGTGACATATGCCTAGTTTGGTTGTTTGGTGTGCATAGTAGCCACACCGTGCCACTACATATTGGAGTTATTTGTCCTTTCTAGTCCATGCATAGGGTTCCCAAACCATTGTCTCTCCCTCTGACCATTCGTGACTCGTGTTATGAGTTGTCAATGTTGACCATACATAGTGGACTTCTTCCGTCATAGTCAGTGTCGTATTCATCCTTTGGTTGGTCACTGTGCACGCTAGCCATACCGTGCCACCACTTGATGAAGTTCTTCATACTTGCTAGTTGATAACTAGTGTTCCAAACCTTTTGTTTCCCCCTCTGACCATTTGTGACTTGTGTGATGAGTTTTCAATGTTGACCACACACCGTGAAATTTGTGGGTCATGGTTAGTGACATATGCCTAGTTTGGTTTGTCCCTGTACGTGGTTACCACGTCGTGTCACTACGTAATAAAGTTATTTGTGCTTTCTAGTTAATAGTTGGTGTTCCCAAACCATTGTTACCCCAATCTGACTATCAGTGACTCGTGTCGTAAGTTGTCAACGCTGACCACATGAAGTGAAATTCCTTGGTCATGGTCAGTGACATATGCATACTTTGGTTGGTCACTGTGCATGGTAGCCACGCTGTGCCACTACATATTGAAGGTATTTGTACTTGCTAGTCAATAACTAGTATTCAAAAACCATTATCTTCCACCTTGACCATTTGTGACTCGTGTTATGAGTTGTCAAAGTTTACTACACATAGTGAAATTATTTCGTCATGGTCAATGACATATGCCTACTTTGGTTGGTCATCGTGCATGGTATCCACACCGTGCCACAACTTATTGAAGGTCCTTGTTCTTGCTAGTTGATACCTGGTATTCCCAAACAATCGTTTCCCCCTCTGACTATTTGTGACTCGTATTATGAGTTGCCAACGTTGACCATACACAGCGGATTTCTTTGTTCAAAGGTGGTACATATGCTTACTTTGGTCGGTCATTGTGCATGGTAGCCACACCGTGATTTTACTCATTGAAGGTCGTTGTACTTGCTAGCTGAGAATTGATATTCCCAGACCATTGTTTCCCCCTCTGACCGTTTGTGACTCGTGTTATGGTTGGTGAACGTTGACCACCCAGATTGAAATTCTTTGGTCATGTTCAGTGACATGTGCCTAGTTTGGTTGTTTGGTGTGCGTAGTAGCCACACCGTGCCACTACATATTGAAGTTATCTGTCCTTTCTAGTCCATGCATAGGGTTCCCAAACCATTGTCTGTCCCTCTGACCATTCCTGACTTGTGTTATGAGTTGTCAATGTTGACATCACATAGTGGACTTCTTCAGTCATAGTCAGTGACGTATTCATCTTTTGGTTGGTCACTGTGTACGCTAGCCACACTGTGCCACTACTTGTTGACGTTCTTCATTCTTGCTAGTTGATAACTAGTGTTCCCAACCCATTCTTTCCCCCTATGAACATTTGTGACTCGTGTGATGAGTTTTCAACGTTGACCACACACCGTAAAACTTGTTGGTCATGGTTAGTGACATATGCCTAGTTTGGTTTGTCACTGTACGTGGTTACCACGCCGTGTCACTATGTAATAAAGGTATTTGTGCTTTCTAGTTAATAGTTGGTGTTCCCAAACCATTGTTATCCCCCTCTGACTATCAGTGACTCGTGTTGTGAGTTGTCAACGCTGACCACGTGAAGTGAGATTCGTTGGTTATGGTCAGTGACATATGCATACTTTGGTTGGTCACTGTGCATGGTAGCCACGCGGTGCGACTACATGTTGAAGGTATTTGTACTTGCTAGTGCATAACTAGTAGTCACAAACCATTATCTTCCACCCTGACCATTTGTGACTTCTGTTATGAGTTGTGAAAGTGTACCCTACTTAGTGACATTATTTTGTCATGGTAAGTGACATGTGCCTACTTTAATTGGTCATCATGCATGGTATCCACACCGTGCCACAACTTATTGACAGTCCTTGTGCTTGCTAGTTGATACCTGGTGTTCCCAACCCATTGTCTCCCCGTCTGACCATTTGTGACTCCTATCATGAGTTGTCAACATTGCTCACACATAGCGGGTTTCTTTGGTCAAAGGCAGTACATATGCCTACTTTGGTCGGTCATTATGCATGGTAGCCACCCTGTGCTTCTACGGATTGAAGGTCTCTGTACTTGCTAGTTGAGAACTGATATTTCTATACCATTGTTTCCCCTTCTGACCGTTTGTGACATGTGTTATGGTTGGTGAATGTTGACCAGCCACATTGAAATTCTCTGGTCATGGTCAGTGACATATGCCTCGTTTGGTTGTTTGGTATGCATAGTAGCCACAAGGTGCCACTACGTATTGAAGTTCTTTGTCCTTTCTAGTCAATACATAGGGTTCCCAAACCACTTTCTCTCCCTCTGACCATTTGTGACCCGTGTTATGAGTTTTCAACGTTAACCACACACTGTGAAATCTGTTTGGTCCTGGTTTGTGACATATGCCTACATTGGTTTGTCACTGTACATGGTTACCAAGCCGTGTCATTGCGTATCAAAGGTCTTTGTGCTTTGTTGTTGACAGCTAGTGTTCTCGAGCCATTATTAGCCCCTTCTGACTATCTGTGACTCGTGTTGTGAGTTATCAACATTGACCACATGAAGTGAAATTCTTTGGTCATGGTTAGTAACATATGCATACTTTGATTGGTCAGTGTGCATTGTAGCCACACTGTGCCACTGCATATTGAATGTATTTGTACTTGTTAGTCAATAACTAGTATTTAGAAACCATTATCGTCCACTCTGACCATTTGTGACTCGTGCAATGAGTTGTTAAAGTTTACCACACATGGTGACATTCTTTGGTCATCGTGCATGGTATACACACCGTGCCACAACATACTGAAGGTCATTGTGCTTGCTTGTTGATACCTCATGTTCCCAAACATTTTTCCCCCCCTCTGACTATTTGTGACTCGTATTATGAGTTGCCAACATTGACCATACACAGTGGATTTCTTTGGTAAAAGGCAGTACATATGCCTACTTTGGTCGGTCATTGTGCATGGTAGCCACACCGTGCTACTACTTACAGACGATCGTTGTACTTGCTAGTTGAGAACTGATATTCCCGGACCATTGTTTTCCCCTCTGACCGTTTGTGACTCGTGTTATGGTTGGTGAACGTTGACCAACCATATTGAATTTCTTTGGTCATGGTCAGTGACATATGCCTAGTTTGGTTGTTTGGTGTGCATAGTGGCCACACCGTGCCACTACGTATTGAAGTTTTTTGTCCTTTCTACTCCATGCATAGGGTTCCCAAACCACTGTCTCTCCCTCTGACCATTCGTGACTCCAGTTATGAGTTGTCAATGTTGACCACACATAATGGACTTCTTCTGTCATGTTCAGTGACGTATTCATCCTTTGGTTGGTCACTGTGCATGCTAGCCACACCATTCCACTACTTGTTGAAGTTCTTCATAATTGCTAGTTGATAACTAGTGTTCCCAACCCATTGTTTCCCCCTCTCACCATTTGTGACTCGTGTGATAAGTTTTCAACATTTACCACACACCATGAAATTCGTTGGTCATGGTTAGTGACATGTGCCTAGTTTGGTTTGTTATTGTACATGGTTACCACGCCGTGTCACTACGTAATAAAGGTATTTGTGCTTTCTACTTAATAGTTGGTGTTCCCAAACCATTGTTACCCCACTCTGACTATCAGTGACTCGTGTTGTGAGTTGTTACCGTGACCACATGAAGTGTATTTTGTTGGTCATGGTCAGTGACATATGCATACTTTGGTTGGTCACTGTGCATGGTAGCCATGCTGTGCCACTACATATTGAAGGTATTTGTACTTGCTAGTGGATAACTAGCATTCACAAATCATTATCTTCCACCCAGACCACTTGTGACTCGTGTTATGAGTTGTCAAAGTTTACCACACTTAGTGACATTATTTGGTCATAGTCAGTGACATATGCCTACTTTGGTTGGTCATCGTGCATGGTATTCACACCGTGCCACAACTTATTGAAGGTCCTTGTGCTTGCTAGTTGATACCTGGTGTTCCCAAACCATTGTCTCCCCCTCTGACAATTTGTGACCCCTATTATGAGTTGTCAACGTTGACCACACATAGCGGATTTCTTTGGTCAAAGGCAATACATATGTCTACTTTGGTCGGTCATTGTGCATGATAGCCATACCGTGCTTATACTGATTGAAGGTTACTGTACTTGCTAGTTGAGAACTGATATTCCCAGACCTTTGTTTCCCCTTCTGACCGTTTCTGACATGTGTTATGGTTGGTGGACGTTGGCCACCCATATTGAAATTCTCTGGTCATGGTCAGTGACATATGCCTATTTCGGTTGTTTTGTGTGCATAGTAACCACACTGTGCCACTACGTATTGAAGATCTTTGTCCTTTCTAGTCGATACATAGGGTTCCCAAACCCTTGTCTCTCCCTCTCACCATTTGTGACTCGTGTTATGAGTTGTCAATGTTAACCACACATAGTGGACTTCTTCGGTCATACTCAGTGACGTATGCATCCATTGGTTGGTCACTGTATACGCTAGCCATACCGTGCCACTGCTTGTTGAAGGTATTTGTACTTGCTAGTTGATAACTAGTGTTCCCAACCCATTGTTTCCCCCTCGGACCATTTGTGACTCGTGTTATGCGTTTTCAACGTTGACCACACACTGTGAAATTCTTTTGGTCATGGTTAGTGACATATGCCTACTTTGGTCTGTCACTGTACATGGTTACCACACCATGTCACTATGTATCGAAGGTCTCTGTGCTTTCTAGTTGATAGCTAGTGTTCCCAAAACCATTGTTACCTCCTTTAAATATCTGTGACTCGTGTTGTGAGTTGTCAACATTGACCACATAAAGTGAAAATCTTTGATCATGGTCAGTGACGTATGCATACTTTGGTTGGTCCCTGTGCATTGTAGCCACAGTGTGCCACTGCATATTGAAGGTATTTGTACTTGCTAGTCAAGAACTAGTTTTGAGAAACCATTATCTTCTACTCTGACCATTTGTGACTCGTGTTATGAGTTGTCGAAGTTTACCACACATGGTGACATTCTTTGGTCATGGTCAGTGACATATGGTTGGTCATCGTGCATGGTATCCACACCGTGCCACAACGTACTGAATGTCATTGTGCTTGCTAGTTGATACCTGGTGTTCCCAAACAATTGTTTCCCCCTCTCACTATTTGTGACTTGTATTATGAGTTGCCAACTTGTAACCATACACAGCAGATTTCTTTGGTCAATACAGTACACAGGCCCACTTTGGTCGGTCATTGTGCATGGTAGCCACACCGTGCTACTTCTGACTGAAGGTCGTTGTACTTGCTAGTTGAGAACTGATATTCCCGGACCACTGTTCCACCCTCTGACTGTTTGTGACTCGTGTTATGGTTGGTGAACGTTGGCCACCCATATTGAAATTCGTTGGTCATGGTCAGTGACATATGCCTAGTTTGGTTGTTTGGTGTGCATAGTAGCCACACCGTGGCACTACGTATTGAAGTTATTTGTCCTTTATAGTCCATGCATAGGGTTCCCAAACCCTTGTCTATCCCTCTGACCATTCGTGACTCGTGTTATGAGTTGTCAATGTTGACCAGACATGGTGGACTTCTTCCGTCATAGTCAGTGACGTATTTATCCTTTGGTTGGTCACTGTGCACGCTAGCCACACCGTGCCACTACTCGTTGAAGTTCGTCATACTTGCTAGTTGATAACTAGTGTTCACGACCCATTGTTTCCCCCTCTGACCATTTGTGACTCGTGTGATGAGTTTTCAACATTGACCACACACCGTGAAATTCGTTGGTCATGGTTAGTGACATATGCCTAATTTGGTTTGTCACTGTACGTGGTTACCACGCTGTGTCAGTACATATTAAAGGTATTTGTACTTTCTCGTTAATAGTTGGTATTCCATAACCATTGTTACCCCACTCTGACTATCAGTGACTTGTGTTGTGAGTTGTCAACGCTGACCACATGAAGTGAAATTCGTTGGTCATGGTCAGCGACATATGCATACTTTGGTTGGTCACTGTGCATGGTAGCCACGTTGTGCCACTACATATTGAAGGTATTTGTACTTTCTAGTGGATAACTAGTATTTAAAAACCATTATCGTCCACCCTGACCATTTGTGACTCGTGTTATGAGTTGTCAAAGTTTACCACACTTAGTGACATTACTTGGTCATGGTCAGTGACATATGCCTACTTTGGTTGGTCATCTTGCATTGTATCCACACCGTACCACAACTTATTGAAGGTGTTTGTGCTTGCGAGTTGATACCTGGTGTTCCCGAACCATTGTCTCCTCCTCTGACCATTTGTGACTCCTACTATGAGTTGTCAACGTTGACCACACACAGCGGATTTCTTTGGTCAAAGGCAGTACATGTGCCTACTTTGGTCGGTCATTGTGCATGGTAGCCACACCGTGCTTATACTGATTGAAGGTCACTGTACTTGCTAGTTGAGAACTGATATTCCCAGATCATTGTTACCCCTTCTGACCGTTTGTGACATGTGTTATGGTTGGTGAGCCTTGACCAACCTTATTGAAATTCTCTGGTCATGGTCAGTGACATTTGCCTAGTTTGGTTATTTGGTGTGCAAAGTAGCCACACCATGTCACTATGTATTGAAGTTCTTTGTGGTTTCTAGTCGATACACAGGGTTCCCAAACCATTGTCTCTCCATCTGACCATTTGTGACTCATGTTATGAGTTTTCAATGTTGACCACACATAGTGGACTTCTTCGGTCATAGTCAGTGAAGTATGCATGCTTTCGTTGGTCACTGTGTACGCTAGCAATACCGTGCCACTGCTTGTTTAAGGTCTTTGTACTTTCTTGTTGATAACTGGTGTTCCCAACCCATTGTTTCCCCCCTCTGACCATTTGTAACTCGTGTTATGCATTTTTAAAGTTGACCACACACTGTGAAATTCTTTTGGTTATGGTTAGTGACATATGCCTACTTTGGTTTGTCAATGTACATGGTTACCACGCTTTGTCACTACAAATCAAAGGTCTGTGTGCTATCTAGTTGATAGCTAGTGTTCCCAAACCATTGTTAATCCCTCAGAGTATCTGTGACAAGTGTTGTGAGTTGTCAACATTGACCACATGAATTGAAATTCTTTGGTCATGGTCTGTGACATATGCATACTTTGGTTGGTCACTGTGCATTGTAGCCATACTGTGCCACTGCATATTGAAGGTATTTTTTCTTGCTAGCTGATAACTAGTATTTATAAACCATTATCTTCCACTCGGACCATTTGTGACTCATGTTATGAGTTGTCAAAGTTTGCCACACATGGTGACATTCTTTGGTCATGGTCAGTGACATATGGTTTATCATCGTGCATGGTATCCACACCGTGCCACAATGGACTGAAGTTCATTGTGCTTGCTAGTTGATACCTGGTATTCCCAAACAATTGTTTCCCCCTCTTACTATTTGTGACTCGTATTATGAGTTGCCAACGTTGACCATACACAGCGGATTTCTTTGGTCAAAGGCAGTACATATGCCTACTTTGGTCGGTCATTGTGCATGGTAGCCACACCGTGCTACTACTGACTGAAGGTGGTTGTACTTGCTAGTTGAGAACTGATATTCCTGGACCATTGTTTCCCCCTCTTACTATTTGTGACTCGTATTATGAGTTGCCAACGTTGACCATACACAGCGGATTTCTTTGGTCAAAGGCAGTACATATGCCTACTTTGGTCGGTCATTGTGCATGGTAGCCACACCGTGCTACTACTGACTGAAGGTGGTTGTACTTGCTAGTTGAGAACTGATATTCCTGGACCATTGTTTCCCCCTCTGACCGCTTTTGACTCGTGTTATGGTTGGTGAACGTTGACCACCATATTGAAATTCTTTGGTCATGGTCAGTGACAGATGCCTAGTTTGGTTGTTTGGTGTGCATAGTAGCCACACCATGCCACTACGTATTGAAGTTCTTTGTCCTTTCTAGTCCATGCATAGGGTTTCCAAACCATTGTCTCTCCCTCAGACCATTCGTGACTCCTGTTATGAGTTGTCAATATTGACCACACATAGTGGACTTCTTCCGTCATCTTCAGTGACGTATTCATCCCTTGGTTGGTCACTGTGCACGCTAGCCACACCGTGCCACTGCTTGTTCAAGTTCTTCATACTTGCTAGATGCTAACTAGTGTTCCCAACCCATTGTTTCCCCCTCTGACCATTTGTGACTCGTGTGATGAGTTTTCAATGTTGACCACACACTGTGAAATTCGTTGGTCATTGTTAGTGACATATGCCTAGTTTGGTTTGTCACTGTACGTGGTTACCACGCCGTGTCACTATGTAGTAAAGGTATTTGTGCTTTCTAGTTAATAGTTGGTGTTCCCAAACCATTGTTACCCCACTCTGACTATCAATGACACGTGTTGTGAGTTGTCAATGCTGACCACATGAAGTGAAATTCGTTGGTCATGGTCAGTGACATATGCATACTTTGCTTGGTCACTGTGCATGGTAGCCACGCTGTGCCACTACATATTGAAGGTAGTTGTACATGCTAGTCAATAACTAGTATTTGCAAACCATTATCTTCCACCCTGATCATTTGTGACTCGCGTTATGAGTTGTCAAAGTTTACCAAACTTAGTGACATTATTTGGTCATGGTCAGTGACATATGCCTACTTTGGTTGGTCATGGTGCATGGTATCCACACCGTGCCACACCTTATTGAAGGTCCTTGTGTTTGCTAGTTGATACCTGGTGTTCCCAAACCATTGTCTCCCCCTTTTACCATTTTGACTCCTATTTTGCGTTGTCAACGTTGACCACACACAGCGGATTTCTTTGGTCAAAGGAAGTACATATGCCTACTTTGGTCGGTCATTGTGCATGGTAGCCACACAGTGCTTGTACTGATTGAAGGTCACTGTACTAGCTTGGTGAGAACTGATATTCCCAGACCATTGTTTCCCCTTCTGACGGTTTGTGACATGTGTTATGGTTGGTGAACGTTGACCACCCATATTGAAATTCTGTGGTCATGGTTAGTGACATATGCCTAGTTTGGTTGTTTGGTGTGCATAGTAGCCACACCGTGCCACTACGTAATCAAGTTCTTTTTCCTTTCTAGTCAATATATAGGGTTCCCAAACCATTGTTTCTCCCTCTGACCATTTGTGACTCGTGTTATGAGTTGTCAATGTTAACCACACATAGTGGACTTCTTCAGTCATAGTCAGTGACGTATGCATCCTTTGGTTGGTCACGATGTACGCTAGCCATACCGTGCCACTGCTTGTTGAAGGTATTTGTACTTGCTAGTTGATAACTAGTGTTTCCAACCCATTGTTTCCCCCTCTGACCATTTGTGACTCGTGTTATGTGTTTTCAACGTTGACCACACACTGTGAAATTCTTTTGGTCATGGTTAGTGACATATGCCTACTTTTGTTTGTCACTGTACATGGTTACCATGCTGTGTCACTACCTATCGAAGGTCTTTGTGCTTTCTAGTTGATAGCTAGTGTTCCCAAACCATTGTTACCCCCTCTGAATATCTGTTACTCGTGTTGGGAGTCGTCAACATTGACCACATGAAGTGAATTTCTTTGGTCATGGTTAGTGACATATGCATACTTTGGTTGGTCACTGTGCATTGTAGCCACACTGTGCCACTGCACATTGAAGGTATTTATACTTTCTAGTCGATAACTGGTATTTAGAAACCATTATCTTGTTCTCTGACCATTTGTGACTCGTGTTATGAGTTCTCAAAGTTTTGCCACACATGGTGACATTATTTGGTCATGGTCAGTGACATATGGTTGGTCATCGTGCATGGTATCCACACCGTGCCACAACGTACTGAAGTTCATTGTGCTTGCTAGTTGATACCTGGTGTTCCCAACCAATTAATTCCCCGTCTGATTTTTTGTGAATCGTATTGTGAGTTGCCAATGTTGACCATACACAGCGGATTTCTTTGGTAAAAGGCAGTACATATGGCTTCTTTGGTCGCTCATTGTGCATGGTAGCCACACCGTGCTACTACTGACTGAAGGTCCTTGTACTTGCTAGTTGGTATCTAGTATTCCCAAACCATTGTTTCCTCCTCTGAAAATTTGTGACCCATATTATGGGTTGTCAACGTTGACCACACATAGTAAAATGATTTGGTCATGGTTAGTGGCCCATGCCTAGTCTGGTTGGTCATTGTGCATGGTAGCCACACCGTTCCACTACTTGTTGAAAGTCTTTGTACTTGCTAGTCAATAAATATTAAAAGGTTTCTCCATTTTACACCAGGTCCATTTTTGTTGATTTGTTACGCGTAGGTGCCTTCACTCGAACACTCCCTCCCACCCCCGTAGAGGGATTCTCCGTGGACGACCTGGAGGACAAATTTGCGACCGCATCATGACATCCCCCTTACTCCCACCCCCCCCCACGGCTTAGGCTCAAAGGGAGAGTTGAGGTATAGCAACACCCCCCCCCCCCAGATCGCGAGCCTATTCTGTATTGCGTGTATGAAGATTCAAACCCAGGACCTGCCGCTCCAGAATCTAACTCTACAAGCACTAAGCAAACTCACATTGTGTTCATATGATGTCCAAATGACATTATAAGGGTTCCTATGGGTAAAGGGCACAAAATAAGGGGGTGTAAGATTAGAGGGTAGTTATCAAAAGTATGAATGATAACAAAGGTAGTTTAATCGTAACAAAATAACGCAGACGGAATTTCAAATATTGCAAATTCAAGCTTGAATAACATCTCAACCATTGCTCTGATTGACCAGCCGTAGGAAGGAAAGTTGACTACCCACAGTGAAACTCTTTTTATGATATTCAGTGACACACGCATACTTTGGTTGGTCATTGTGCATGGTAGCCACACCGTGCCACCACTTATCGAAGGTCTTTGTACTTGCTAGTTGATACCGAGTATTCTCAACTCATTTTTTCTCCCTCTGCCCATTTTAACTTGTATTTATGAGTTGTGAACGTTGACCACACACACTAAACTTCTTTGGTCATGAGCAGTGATGTATGCCTACTTGGGTTGGTCATTGTGCACGGTAGCCACACCATGCTAATACATACAAAAAATCATTGTACTTGCTAGAAGATACATAGTGTTTTTAAACCATGTTTTCCCCCTCTGACCATTTGTGACTCATGTTATGGGTTGTGAACTTTGACCACCCATATTGAAATTATTTGGTCATGGTTAGTGACATATGCCTAGTCTGTTTGTCACTATACGTGGTTACCACGCCGTGTCACTACGTATTGAAGGTCTTTGTGCTTTCTAGTTGATAGCTAGTATTCCCAAACCATTGTTACCCTCCTCTGACTATCAGTGACGCATGTCGTGAGTTGTCAACGCTGACCACATGAAGTGAAATTCGTTGGTCATGGTCAGTGAGATATGCATACTTTGGTTGGTCACTGTGCATGGTAGCCATGATGTGCTACTACATATTGAAGGTATTTGTACTTGGTAGTCGATAACTAGTATTTACAAACCTTTATCTTCCACCCTGACCATTTGTGACTCGTGTTATGAGTTGTCAAAGTTTACCACACTTAGTGAAATTATTTGGTTAGGTCAGTGACATAAGCCTGCTTTGGTTGGTCATCATGCATGGTATCCACACCGTGCCACAACGTATTGAAGGTCCTTGTGCTTGCTAGTTGATACCTTGTGTTCCCAAACCATTGTCACCTCCTCTGACCATTTGTGACTCCTATTATGAGTTGTCAACGCTGACCAACCACAGCGGATTTTTTTGGTCAAAGGTAGTACATATGCCTACTTTGGTCGGTCATTGTGCATGGTAGCCACATCGTTCTTATACTGATTGAAGGTCGATGTACTTGCTAGTTGAGAACTGATATTCATATACCATTGTTTCCCCCTCTGACCGTTTGTGACTCGTGTTATGGTTGGTGAATTTTGGCCACCCATATTGAAATTCGTTCATCATGGCCGGTGACAATTGCCTACTTTGGTTGTTTGGTGTGCATGGTAGCCACACCGTGCCACTACGTATTGAATATCTTTGTCCTTTCTAATCGATACATAGGGTTCCCAAACCATTGTCTCTGCCTCTAACCATTTGTGACTCGTGTTATTAGTTGTCAATGTTGACCATACACAGTGGACGTCTTCGGTCATAGTCAGTGACGTGCATCCTTTCGTTGGTCACTGTGCACGCTAGCCACACCGTGCCACTACTTGATGAAAATCTTTCTACTTGCTAGTTGATAACTAGTTTTCCCAACCCATGGGTTCCCCCACTGACCATTTGTGACTCGTGTTCTGAATTTTCAACGTTGACCACACACTGTGAAATCCGTTTGGTCATGGTTTGTGACATATGCCTACTTTGGTTTGTCACTGTACATGGTTAACACGCCCTGTCATTATGTATCGAAGGTCTTTGTGCTTTCTTGTTGACAGCTAGTGTTCACGAACCATTGTTAGCCCCCGCTCACTATCTGTGACTCGTGCTGTGAGTTGTCAACATTGACCACATGAAGTGAATTTCTTTCGTCATGATCGGTGACATGCATACTTTGGTTGGTCACTGTGCATTGTAGCCACACTGTGCCTCTGCACATTGAAGGTATTCATACTTGCTAGTAGATAACTAGTATTTAGAAACCATTATCTTCTTCTTTGACCATTTGTAACTCGTGATATGAGTTGTCAAAGTTTACCACACATGGTGACATTATTTGGTCATGGTCAGTGACATATGGTTGGTCATCGTGCATGGTATCCACACCGTGCCACAACGTACTGAAGGTCATTGTGCTTGCTAGTTGAAACCTGGTGTTCCCAAACAATGTTTTCCCCCTCTGAATTTTTGTGACTCGTATTGTGAGTTGCTAACGTTGACCATACACAGCGGATTTCTTTGGTAAAAGGCAGTACATATGCCTACTTTGTTCCGTCATTGTGCATTGTAGCCACACCGTGCTACTACTGACTGAAATTCGTTGTACTTGCTAGTTGGTATCTAGTATTCCCAAACCATTGTTTCCTCCTCTGACAATCTGTGACCCATATTATGGGTTGTCAACGTTGACCGCACATAGTAAAATGATTTGGTCATGGCTTGTGGCCCATGCCTAGTCTGGTTGGTCATTGTGCATGGTAGCCACACCGTTCCACTACTTGTTGAAAGTCTTTGTACTTGCTAGTCAATAAACATTAAAAAGTTTCTCCATTTTACACCAGGTCCGTTTTTGTTGATTTGTTACGTGTAGGTGCCTTCACTGGAACACTCCGTCCCATCCCCCTCGAGGGATTCTCCGTGCACGACCTGGAGGACAGATTTACGGCCGCATTATGACATCCCCCTACCCCCCCCCCCCGCTCCCACGGCTTAGGCTCGAAGGGAGAGTTGAGGTATAACAACACGCCCCATCCCCCCCCCCCCAAGTCGCGAGCCTATTCTATATTGCGTGTACGAAGATTCAAACCAAGGACCTGCCGCTCCAGAATCGAACTCACAAGCACTAAGTAAACTCACATGGTGTTCATATGATTTCCAAATGACATTAGAAGGGTTCCTATGGGTAAAGGGCACAAAATAAGGGGGTGTAAGATTAGAGGGTTGATATCAAAAGTATGAATGATAACAAAGTTAGTTTAATCGTAAAAAAAATGCAGACGGAATTTCATATATTGCAAATTCGAGCTTGAATAACATCTCAACCATTGCTCCGATTGACCACCCGTAGGAAGGAAAGTTGACTACACAAAGTGAAACTCTTTTTATGATATTCAGTGACACACGCATACTTTGGTTGGTCATTGTGTATGGTAGCCACACCGTGCCACCACTTATCGAAGGTCTTTGTACTTGCTAGTTGATACCGAGTATTCCCAAATCATTGTTTCTCCCTCTGCCCATTTTGACTTGTATTTATGAGTTGTGAATGTTGACCACACACACTAAACTTCTTTGGTCATGAGCAGTGATGTATGCCTACTTGGATAGGTCATTGTGCACGGTAGCCACACCGTGCTAATACATACAAAAAATCCTTGTACTTGCTAGAAGATACATAGTGCTTTTAAACCATGTTTTCCCCCTCTGACCATTTGTGACTCATGTTATCGGTTGTGAACTTTGACCACCCATATTGAAATTATTTGGTCATGGTTAGTGACATACGCCTAGTTTCATTTGTCACTATACGTGGTTACCACGCCGTGTCACTACGTATTGAAGGTCTTTGTGCTTTCTAGTTGATAGCTAGTGTTCCCAAACCATTGTTACCCTCCTTTGACTATCAGTGACTCGTGTCGTGAGTTGTCAACGCTGACCACATGAAGTGAAATTCGTTGGTCATGGTCAGTTACATATGCATGCTTTGGTTGGTCACTGTGCATGGTAGCCATGATGTGCTACTACATATTGAAGGTACTTGTACTTGCTAGTCGATAACTAGTATTCACAAACCTTTATCTTCCACCCTGATCATTTGTGACTCGTGTTATGAGTTGTCAAAGTTTACCACACTTAGTGAAATTATTTGGTTAGGTCAATGACATAAGCCTACTTTGGTTGGTCATTGTGCATGGTATCCACACCGAGCCACAACTTATTGAAGGTCCTTGTGCTTTCTAGTTGATACCTCGTGTTCCCAAACCATTGTCTCCCCCTCTCATCATTTGTGACTCCTATTATGAGTTGTCAAAGCTGACCAACCATAGCGGATTTCTTTGGTCAAAGGTAGTACATATGCCTACTTTGGTCGGTCATTGTGCATTCTAGCCACACCGTACTTGTACTGATTGAAGATCGATGTACTTGCTAGTTGGGAACTGATATTCACATACCATTGTTTCCCCCTCTAACTGTTTGTGACTCATGTTATGGTTGGTGAATTTTGGCCACCCATATTGAAATTCGTACATCATGGCCGATGACAATTGCCTAGTTTGGTTGTTTGGTGTGCATGGTAGCCACACCGTGCCACTACGTATTGAATATCTTTGTCCTTTCTAGTCGATAAATAGGGTTCCCAAACCATTGTCTCTGCCTCTGACCATTTGTGACTTGTGTTATTAGTTGTCAATGTTGACCATACACAGTGGACTTCTTCGGTCATAGTCAGTGATGTGCATCCTTTGGTTGGTCACTGTACATGCTAGCCACACCGTGCCACTACTTGTTGAAAATCTTTCTACGTGCTAGTTGATAACTAGTGTTCCCAACCCATGGGTTCCCCCACTGACCATCTGTGAGTCGTGTTATGAATTCTCAACGTTGACCACACACTGTGAAATCCGTTTGGTCATGGTTTGTGACATATGCCTACTTTGGTTTGTCACTGTACATGGTTAACACGCGGTGTCATTGTGTATCAAAGGTCTTTGTGCTTTCTTGTTGACAGCTAGTGTTCACGAACCATTGTTAGCCCCCGCTCACTATTTGTGACTCGTGCTGTGAGTTGTCAACATTGACCACATGAAGTGAAATTATTTGGTCATGGTTAGTGACATATGCATACATTGGTTGGTCACTTTGCATTGTAGCCACACTGTGCCACTGCATACTGAATATATTTGTACTTGCTTGTTGATAACTAGTATTCACAAACCATTCTCTTCCACTCTGACCATTTGTGACTTGTGTTATGAGTTGTCAAAGTTTACCACACATGGTGACATTATTTGGTCATGGTCAGTGACATATGGTTGGTCATCGTGCATGGTATCCACACCGTGCCACAACTACTGAAGGTCATTGTGCTTGCTAGTTGATACCTGGTGTTCCCAAACAATTGTTTACCCCTCTGACTATTTGTGACTCGTATTATGAGTTGACAAAGTTGACCATACACAGCGGATTTCTTTGGTCAAAGGCAGTACATATGCCTGCTTTGGTCGGTCATTGTGCATGGTAGCCACACCGTGCTACTACTGACTGAAGGTCGTTGTACTTGCTAGTTGATAACTGATATTCCTGGACCATTGTTTTCCCCTCTGACCATTTGTGACTCATGTTATGGTTGGTGAACGTTGACCATCCATATTGAAATTCTTTGCTTATTGGTAGTGACATATGCCTAGTTTGGTTGTTTGGTGTGCATAATAGTCACACCGTGCCACTACGTATTGAAGTTATTTATCCCTTCTAGTCCATGCATATGGTTCCCAACCCATTGTCTCTCCCTCTGGCCATTCTTGACTCCTGGTATGAGTTGTCAATGTAGACCACACATAGTGGACTTAGTCAGTGACGTTTTTATCCCTTGGTTGGTCACTGTGCACGCTAGCCACACCGTGCCACTACTTGTTGAAGTTCTTCATATTTCTAGTTGATAACTAGTGTTCCCAACCCATTGTTTCCCCCTCTGACCATTTGCGACTCGTGTGATGCGTTTTTAACGTTGACCACACACTGTGAAAGTTGTTGGTCATGGTTAGTGACATATGCCTAGTTTGGTTTGTCACTGTACGTGATTACCACGTCGTGTCACTACATAAAAAAGGTATTTGTGCTTTCTAGTTAATAGTTGGTGTTCCCAAACCATTGTTATCCCACTCTGACTATCAGTGACTCCTGTTGTGAGTTGACAGCGCTGACCACATGAAGTGCAATTCGTTGGTCATGGTCAGTGACATATGCATACTTTGGTTGGTCACTGTGCATCGTAGCGACGCTGTGCGACTACATATTGAAGGTAGTTGTACTTTCCATTTGATTACTAGTATTCAAAAAACTTTGTCTTCCACCCTGATCATTTGTGACTCGTGTTATGAGTTGTCAAAGTTTACCACACTTAGTGACATTATTTAGTCATGGTGAGTGACATATGCCTACTTTGGTTGGTCATCGTGCATGGTATCCTCACCGTGCCACAACGTATTGAAGGTCCTTATGCTTGCTAGTTGATACCTGGCGTTCCCAAGCCATTGTCTCCCCCTCTAACCATTTGTGACTCCTATTATGAGTTTTCAACGTTAACCACACAAAGCGGATTTCTTTGGTCAAAGGCAGTATGCCCTCTTTGGCCGGTCATTGTGCATGGTAGCCACACCGTGCTTATACTGATTGAAGGTCGCTGTACTTGCTAGTTGAGAACTGATATTCACAGACCATTGTTTCCCCCTCTGACCGTTTGTGACATGTGTTATGGTTGGTGAATGTTGACCACCCATATTGAAATTCTTTGGCCATGGTCAGTGACATATGCCTAGTTTGGTTGTTTGGTGTGCATAGTAGCCACAACGTGCCACTACGTATTGAAGTTCTTTGTCCTTTCGAGTCGATACGTAGGGTTCCCAAACCATTGTCTCTCCCTCTGACCATTTTTTACTCGTGTTATGAGTTGTCAACGTTGACCATACATAGTGGACTTATTCGGTCATGGTCAGTTACGTGTGCATCCTTTGGTTAGTCACTATGCAAGCTAGCCACACCGTGCCACTACTTGTTGAAAATCCTTCTACTTGCTAGTTGACAACTAGTGTTCCCAACCCCTGCTTTTCCCAACTGACCATTTGTCACCCGTGTTATGAGTTTTCAATGTTAACCACACACTGTGAAATCCGTTTGGTCATGGTTTGTGACATATGCCTGCTTTAGTTTGTCACTGTATATGGTTACCACGTCCTGTCATTACGTATCGAAGGTCTTTGTGCTTTCTTCTTGACAGCTAGTGTTCTCGACTATTGTTAGCCCCCTCTGACTATCTGTGACATGTGTTGTGAGTTGTCAACATTGACCACATGAAGTGAAATTATTTGGTCATGGTCAGTGACATATGCATACTTTGGTTGGTCACTGTGCATTGTAGCCACACTGTGCCACTGCATATTGAAGGTATTTGTACTTGCTAGTCGATAACTAGCATTTAGAAATCATTCTCTTCCACTCTGACCATTTGTGACTCGTGTTATGAGTTGTCAAAGTTTACCACACATGGTGACATTCTTTGGTCATGGTCAGTGACATATGCATACTTTGGTTGGTCACTGTGCATTGTAGCCACACTGTGCCACTGCATATTGAAGGTATTTGTACTTGCTAGTCGATAACTAGCATTTAGAAACCATTCTCTTCCACTCTGACCATTTGTGACTCGTGTTATGAGTTGTCAAAGTTTACCACACATGGTGACATTCCTTGGTCATGGTGAGTGACATATGGTTGGTCATCGTGCATGGTATCCACACCGTGCCACAACGTACTGAAGGTCATTGTGCTTGCTAGTTGATACTTGGTGTTCCCAAACAATTGTTTCCCCCTCTGACTATTTGTGACTCGTATTATGAGTTGCCAACGTTGACCATACACAGCAGATTTCTTTGGTCAAAGGCAGTACATATACCTGCTTTTGTCTGTCATTATGCATGGTAGCCACACTGTGCTAGTACTGACTGACGGTCGTTGTACTTGCTAGTTGACAACTTATATCCCCGGACCATTGTTTCCCCCTCTGACCGTTTGTGACTCGTGTTATGGTTGGTGAACTTTGACCATTCATGTTGAAATTCTTTGGTCATGGTCAGTGACATATGCCTAGTTTGGTTGTTTGGTGTGCATAGTAGCCACACCGTGCCACTACGTATTGAAGTTATTTTTCCTTTCTAGTCCATGCATAGGGCTCCAAAAGCAATGTCTCTTCCTCTAACCATTTGTGACTCCTGTTATGAGTTGTGAACGTTGAACACACATAGTGGACTTCTTCCGTCATAGTCATTGACGTATTCATCCTTTGGTTGGTCACTGTGCACGCTAGCCACACCGTGCCACTACTTGTTGAAGTTCTTCATACTTGCTAGTTGATAACTGGTGTTCCCAACCCATTGTTTCCCCCTCTGACCATTTGTGACTCGTGTGATGAGTTTTCCACGTTATCCATACACCGTGAAATTTGTTAGTCATGGTTAGTGACATATGCCTAGTTTGGTTTGTCACTGTACGTGGTTACCACGCTGTGTCACTACGTAGTAAAGGTATTTGTGCTTCCTAGTTAAAAGTTGGTGTCCCCAAACCATTGTTACCACACTCTAACTGTCACTGACTCGTGTTGTGAGTTGTCATAGCTGACCACATGAAGTGAAATTCGTTGGTCATGGTCAGTGACATATGCATACTTTGGTTGGTCACTGTGCATGGTAGCCACGCTGTGCCTCTACATATTGAAGGTATTTGTACTTGCTAGTGGATAACTAGTATTCACAAACCATCATCCCCCACCCTGACCATTTGTGACTCGTGTTATGAGTTGTCAAAGTTTACCACACTTAGTGACATTATTTGGTCATGGTCAGTGAAAAATGCCTACATTGGTTGGTCATCGTGCATGGTATCCACACCGTGCCACAACTTATTGAAGGTCCTTGTGCGTGCTAGTTGACACCTGGTGTTCCCAAACCATTGTCTCCCCCTCTGACAATTTGTGACTCCTATTATGAGTTGTCAATGTTTACCACACACATCGGATTTCTTTGGTCAAAGGCAGTACATATGCCTACTTTGGCAAGTCATTGTGCATGGTAGCCACACCATGCTTATACTGATTGAAGGTCACAGTACTTGCTAGTTGAGAACTGATATTCCCAGACCATTGTTTCCCCTTCTCACCGTTTGTGACCTGTGTTATGGTTAGTGAACGTTGACCACCCATGTTGAAATTCTCTGGTCATGGGCAGTGACATATGCCTAGTTTGGTTGTTTGGTGTGCATAGTAGCCACACCGTGCCACTACATATTGAAGTTCTTTGTCCTTTCTAGTCGATACATATGGTTCCCAAACCATTGTCTTTCCCTCTGACCATTTGTGACTCGTGTTATGAGTTGTCAATGTTGACCACACATAGTGGACTTCTTTGGTCATAGTCAGTGACGTATGCATCCTTTGGTTGGTCACTGTGTACGCTAGCCATACCGTGCCACTGCTTGTTGAAGGTCTTTGTACTTGTTAGTTGATAACTAGTGTTCCCAACCCATTGTTTTCCCCTGTGGCCATTTGTGACTCTTGTTATGCGTTTTCAACGTTGACCACACACTGTGAAATTCTTTTGGTCATGGTTAGTGACATATGCCTACTTTGGTTTGTCACTGTACATGGGTACCACGCCGTGTCACCACGTATCGAAGGTCTCTGTGCTTTCTATTTGATAGCCAGTGTTCCCAAACCATTGTTAACCCCTCTGAATATCTGTGACTCGTGTTGTGAGTTGTCAACGTTGACCACATGAAGTGAAATTCTTTGATCACGATCAGTGACATATGCACACTTTGGTTGATCATTGTGCATTGTAGCCACACTGTGCCACTGCATATTGAAGGTATTTGTACTTGCTAGTCGATAACTAGTATTTAGAAACCATTATCATCCACTATGACCATTTGTGATTCGTGTTATGAGTTGTCAAAGTTTACCACACATGGTGACATTCTTTGGTCATGGTCAGTGACATATGGTTGGTCACCGTGCATGGTATCCACACCGTGCCACAATGTACTGAATGTCATTGTGCTTGCTAGTTGATACTTGGTGTTCCCAAACAATTGTTTCCCCCTCTGACTACTTGTGACTCGTATTATGAGCTGCCAACGTTGACCATACACAGCAGATTTCTTTGGTCAAAGGCAGTACATATGCCTACTTTGGTCGGTCATTGTGCATGGTAGCCACACCGTGCCACCAGTTATGGAAGGGCTTTGTACTTGCTAGTCGATAGCGAGTATTCCCAAACCATTGTTTCTCCCTCTGCCCATTTTTTACTTGTATTATGAGTTGTGAACGTTGACCACACACACTAAACTTCTTTGGTCATGAGCAGTGATGTATGCCTACTTGGGTAGGTCATTGTGCACGGTAGCCACACCGTGCCAATACATACAAAAAATCTTTGTACTTGCTAGAAGATACATAGTGTTTTGAAACCATGTTTTCCCCCTCTGACCATTTGAGACTCATGTTATGGGTTGTGAATGTTGACCACCCATATTGAAATTCTTTGGTCATGGTTAGTAACATATGCCTAGTTTGGTTTGTCACTGTACGTGGTTACCACGCCGTGTCACTACGTATTGAAGGTCTTTGTGCTTTCTAGTCGATAGCTAGTGTTCCCAAACCATTGTTACCCTCCTCTGACTATCAGTGACTCGTGTCGTGAGTTGTCAACGCTGACCACATGAAGTGAAATTTGTTGGTCATGGTGAGTGACATATGCATACTTTGGTTGGTCACTGTGCATGGTAGCCACGCTGTGCCACTACATATTGAAGGTATTTGTACTTGCTAGTGGATAACTAGTATTCACAAACCATTATCTTCCACCCTGACGATTTGTGACTCGTGTTATGAGTTGTCAAAGTTTACCAAACTTAGTGAAAGTATTTGGTCATGGTCAGTGACACATGCCTACTTTGGTTGGTCATTGTGCATGGTATCCACACCGTGCCTCAACATATTGAAGGTCCTTTTGCTTGCTAGTTGATACCTGGTGTTCCCAAGCCATTTTGTCCCCCTTTGTCCATTTGTGACTCTTATTATGAGTTGTCAACGCTCACCACACACAGCGGATTTCTTTGGTCAAAGGTAGTGCATATGCCTACTTTGGTCGGTCATTGTGCATGGTAGCCACACCGTGCTTATAGTGATTGAAGGTCACTGTACTTGCTAGTTGAGAACTGATATTCACAGACCATTGTTTCCCCCTCTGACCGTTTGTGACTCGTGCTGTGGTTGGTGAATGTTGACCACCCATATTGAAATTCTTTCATCATGGTCGGTGACATATGCCTAGTTTTGTTGTTTGGTGTGCCTAGTATCCACACCGTGCCACTACGTATTGAAGATCTTTGTGCTTTCTAGTCAATACACACGGTTCCCAAACCATTGTCTCTCCCTCTGACCATTTGTGACTCGTGTTATGAGTTGTCAATGTTGACCATACATAGTGGACTTCTTTGGTCATAGTCAGTGACGTGTGCATCCTTTGGTTGGTCACTGTGCACGCTAGCCACACCGTACCACTACTTGTTGAAAATCTTTCTACTTGCTAGTTGATAACTACTGTCCCCAACCCATGATTTCCCCTTGTGACCATTTGTGACTCGTGTTGTGAGTTTTCAAGGTTAACCACACACTGTGAAATCCGTTTGGTCATGGTTTGTGACATATGCCTACTTTGGTTTGTCACTGTACATGGTTACCACGCCATGTCATTATGTTTCGAAGGTCTTTGTGCTTTCTTGTTGACAGCTAGTGTTCCCAAACCATTGCTAGCCCCCTCTGACTATCTGTGACTCGTGTTGTGAGTTGTCAACATTGACCACATAAAGTGAAATTCTTTGGTCATGGTCAGTGACATATGCATACTTTGGGTGGTCACTGTGCATTCTAGCCACACTATGGAACTGCATATTGAAGGTATTTGTACTTGCTAGTCGATAACTAGTATTTGGAAACCATTGTCTTCTACTCTCACCATTTGTGACTTGTGTTATGAGTTGTCAAAGTTTACCACACATGGTGACATTCTTTGGTCATGGTCAGTGACACATGGTTGGTCATTGTGCATGTTATCCACACCGTGCCACAACGTACTAAAGGTCATTGTGCTGGCTATTTGATACCTGGTGTTCCCAAACAATTGTTTCCCCCTCTGACTATTTATGACTCAAAATATGAGTTTCCAGCGTTAACCATACCCTTCAGATTTCTTTGGTCAAAGGCAGTACACATGCCTGATTTGGCCGGTCATTGTGCATGGTAGCCACACCGTGCTAGTACTGACTGAAGGTCGTTGTACTTGCTAGTTGAGAACCGATATTCCCGAACCATTGCTTCCCACTGTGACCGTTTGTGACTCGTGTTATGGTTGGTGAACGTTGACCACCCATATTGAAATTCTTTGGTCATGGTCAGTGGCCCATGCCTAATCTGTTTGGTCATTGTGCATGGTAGCCACACCATTCCACTACTTGTTGAAAGTCTTTGTACTTGCTAGTCAATAAATAGCAAAAGGTTTCTCCCTTTGGCACCAGGTCGGTTTTTGTTGATTTGTTACGCGTAGGTGTCTTCACTGGAATACTCCCTCCCACCCCCCTAGAGGGATGTTCCGTGGACGACCTGGATGACAGACTTGCAATCGCATTATGACACCCCCCCCTTACCCCCCAGTGGCTTAGGCTCGAAGGTAGAGTTGAGGTATCACAACACGGCCGCCCCCCCCCCCCCCCCCCTTGCAAGCCTATTCAATATTGCGCATACGAGGATTCAAAACCCAGGACCTACCGCTCCAGAATATAACTCTATAAGCACTAAGCCAACTCACATGGTGTCCATATGATGTCCAAATGACATTATAAGGGTTCCTATGGGTAACGGGCATCAAATAAGGGGGTGTAAGATAAGAGGGTAGTTTTCAAAAGAATGAATGATAACAAAGTTAGTTTAATCATAACAAAATGACGCAGACAAGATTTCAAATATTGCAACTTTGAGCTTGAATAACCTCTCAAGCATTGCTTCGATTGACCACCCGTAAGAATAAACGTTGACTACACACAGCGAAACTCTTTTTATTATATTCACTGACACAAGCATACTTTGGTTGCTCATTTTGCATGGTAGCCACACTGTGCCATCACTTATCGAAGGTCTTTGTACTTGCTAGTCGATACCAAATATTCCCAAACCATTGTTTTTGCCTCTGCCCGTTTTTGACTTGTATTACGAGTTGTGAACGTTGACCACACACACTAAACTTCTTTGGTCATGACCAGTGATGTATGCCTACTTGGGTAGGTCATTGTGCACGGTAGCCACACCGTGCCAATACATACAAAAAATCTTTGTACTTGCTAGTAGATACATAGTTTTTTTAAACCATGTTTTCCCCCTCTGACCATTTGTGACTCATGTTATGGGTTGTGAACGTTGACCACCCATATTCAAATTCTTTGGTCATGGTCAGTGACATATGCCTAGTTTGGTTTGTCACTGTACATGGTTACCACGCCGTGTCACTACGTATTGAAGGTCTTTGTGCTTTCTAGTTCATAGCTAGTGTTCCCGAACCATTGTTACCCTCCTCTGACTATCAGTGACTCGTGTGGTGAGTTTTCAATGCTGACCACATGAAGTTGAATTCGTTGGTCATGGTACGTGACATATGCATACTTTGGTTGGTCACTGTGCATGGAAGCCACGATGTACCACTACATATTGAAGGTACTTGCTATTCGATAACTAGTATTCACAAACCTTTATCTTCCACACTGACCATTTGTGACTCGTCTTATGAATTGTCAAAGTTTACCACATTTAGTGAAACTATTTGGTCATGGTCAGTGACATATGCCTACTTTGGTTGGTCATCGTGCATGGTATCCACACCATGCCACAACATATTGAAGGTCCCTGTGCTTGCTAGTTGATACCTAGTGTTCCCAAACCATTGTCTCCCCCTCTGACCATTTGTGACTCCCATTATGAGTTGTCAACGCTGACCACACACAGCGGATTTCTTTGGTCAAAGGTAGTACATATGCCTACTTTGGTCTGTCATTGTGCATGGTAGCCACACTGTGCTTATACCGATTGAAGGTTGCTGTACTTGCTAGTTGAGAACTGATATTCACAGACCATTGTTTCCCCCTCTGACCATTTGTAACTCGTGTTATGGTTGGAGAATATTGACCACCCATGTTGAAATTGTTTCATCATGGCCGGTGACATATACCTAGTTTGGTTGTTTGGTGTGCATAGTATCCACAGCGTGCCACTACGTATTGAAGATCTTTGTCCTTTCTAGTCGATACACAGGGTTCCCAAACCATTGGCTCTCCCTCTAACCATTTGTGACTCGTGTTATGAGTTGTCAATGTTGACCATACATAGTGGACTTCTTCGTTCATAGTCAGTGACGTGTGCATCCTTTGGTTGGTCACTGTGCATGCTAGCCACACCGTGCCACAACTTGTTGAAAATATTTCTACTTGCTAGTTGATATCTAGTGTTCCTAACCCATGGTTTCTGCCATTGATCATTTGTGACTCGTGTTATGAGTTTTCAAGGTTAACCACACACTGTGAAATATGTTTGGTCATGGTTTGTGACATATGCCTACTTTGGTTTGTCACTGTACATGGTTACCACGCCCTGTCATTATGTTTCGAAGGTCTTTGTGCTTTCTTGTTGACAGCTTGTGTTCCCGAACCATTGTTAGCCCCCTCTGACTATCTGTGACTCGTGTTCTGAGTTGTCAACATTGACCACATGAAGTGAAATTCTTTGGTCATGGTCAGTGACATATGCATACTTTGGTTGGTCATTGTGCATTGTAGCCACACTGTGCCACTGCATATTGAAGTTATTTGTACTTGCTAGCCGATAACTAGTATTTAGAAACCATTATCTTCCACTCGGACCATTTGTGACTCGTGTTCTGAGTTGTCAAAGTTTACCACACATGGTGACATTCTTTGGTCATGGTCAGTGACATATGGTTGGTCATCGTGCATGGTATCCACACCGAGCCACAACGTACTGAACGTCATTGTGCTTGCTAGTTGATACCTGGTGTTCCCAAACAATTGTTTCCCCCTCAGACTATTTGTGACTCGAATTATGAGTTGCCAACGTTGACCATACACAGCAGATTTCTTTGGTCAAAGGCAGTACATATGCCTAATTTGGTCGGTCATTGTGCATGGTAGCCACACCGTGCTACTACTGATTGAAGGTCGTTGTACTCGCTAGTTGAGAACTGATATTCCCGGACCATTGCTTCCCCCTCTGTCCGTTTGTGAATCGTGTTATGATTGGTGAACGTTGACCACCCATATTGAAATTCTTTGGTCATGGTCAGTGACATATGCCTCGTTTGGTCGTTTGGTGTGCATAGTATCCACACCGTGCCTCTACGTATTGAAGATCTTTGTCCTTTCTAGTCGATACACAGGGTTCCCAAACCATTGGCTCTCCCTCTAACCATTTGTGACTCGTGTTGTGAGTTGTCAATGTTGACCATACATAGTGGACTTCTTCGGTCATAGTCAGTGACGTGTGCATCCTTTGGTTGGTCACTGTGCACACTAGCCACACCGTGCCACAACTTGTTGAAAATCTTTCTACTTGCTAGTTGATAACTAGTGTTCTTGACCCATGGTTTCTCCCACTGATAATTTGTGACTCGTGTTATGAGTTTTCAAGGTTAACCACACACTGTGAAATATGTTTGGTCATGGTTTGTGACATATGCCTACTTTGGTTTGTCACTGTACATGGTTACCACGCCCTGTCATTATGTTTTGAATGTCTTTGTGCTTTCTTGTTGACAGCGAGTGTTCCCGAACCATTGTTAGCCCCCTCTGACTATCTGTGACTCGTGTTGTGAGTTGTCAACATTGACCACATGAAGTGAAATTCTTTGGTCATGGTCAGGGACATATGCATACTTTGGTTGGTCATTGTGCATTGTAGCCACACTGTGCCACTGCATATTGAAGTTATTTGTACTTGCTAGCCGATAACTAGTATTTAGAAACCATTATCTTCCACTCGGACCATTTGTGATTCGTGTTATGAGTTGTCAGAGTTTACCACACATGGTGACATTCTTTGGTCATGGTCAGTGACATATGGTTGGTCATCGTGCATGGTATCCACACCGTGCCACAACGTACTGAAGGTCATTGTGCTTGCTAGTTGATACCTGGTGTTCCCAAACCATTGTCTCCCCCTCTGACCATTTGTGACTCGTGTTATGAGTTGTCAGAGTTTACCACACATGGTGACATTCTTTGGTCATGGTCAGTGACATATGGTTGGTCATCGTGCATGGTATCCACACCGTGCCACAACGTACTGAAGGTCATTGTGCTTGCTAGTTGATACCTGGTGTTCCCAAACAATTGTTTCCCCCTCAGACTATTTGTGACTCGTATTATGAGTTGCCAACGTTGACCATACACAGCGGATTTCTTTGGTCAAAGGCAGTACATATGCCTCCTTTGGTCAGTCATTGTGCATGGTAGCCACACCGTTCTACTACTGATTGAAGGTCGTTGTACTTGCTAGTTGAGAACTGATATTCCCGGACCATTGCTTCCCCCTCTGACCGCTTGTGAATCGTGTTATGGTTGGTGAACGTTTACCACCCATATTGAAATTCTTTGGTCATGGTCAGTGACATATGCCTTGTTTGGTTGTTTGGTGTGCATAGTATCCACACCGTGCCACTACGTATTGAAGTTATTTATCCTTTATAGTCCATGCATAGGGTTCCCAAGCCATTGTCTCTCCCTCTGACCATTCGTGACTCGTGTTATGAGTTGTCAATATTGACCACACATAGTGGACTTCTTCCGTCACATTCAGTGACGTATTCATCCTTTGGTTGGTCACTATGCACGCTAGCCACACCGTAGCACTACTTGTTGAAGTTCTTCATACTTGCTAGTTGATAACTAGTATTCCCAACCCATTGTTTCCCCCTCTGACCATTTGTGACTCGTGTGATGAGTTTTCAACGTTGACCACACACCGTAAAATTCGTTGGTCATGGTTAGTGACATATGCCTAGTTTGGTTTGTGACTGTATGTGGTTACCACGCCGTGTCACTACGTAATGAAGGTGTTCGTACTTTCTAGTTAATAGTTGGTGTTCCCAAACCATTGTTAACCCGCTCGCACTATCAGTGACTGGTGTTGTGAGTTGTCAACGCTAACCACATGAAGTGAAAATCGTTGGTCATGGTCAGTGACATATGCATACTTTGGTTGGTCATTGTGCATGGTAGCCACGTTGTGCCACTACGTATTGAATGTGTTTGTACTTGCTAGTGGATAACTAGTATTCACAACCCATTATCTTCCACCCTAACCATTTGTGACTCGTGTTATGAGTTATCAAAGTTTACCACACTTAGTGACATTATTTGGTCATGGTCAGTGACATATGCCTACTTTGGTTGGTCATCGTGCATGGTATCCAGACCGTGCCACAGCTTATTGAAGGTCCTTGTGCTTGCTAGTTGATACCTGGTGTTCCCAAACCATTGTCTCCCCCTCTGACCATTTGTGACTCCTATTATGAGTTGTCAACATTGACCACACATTGCGGGTTTTTTTGGTCAAAGGCAGTACATATGCCTACTTTGGTTGGTCATTGTGTATGGTAGCCACACCGTACTTAGACTGATTGAAGGTCACTGTACTTGCTAGTTGAGATCTGATATTCCCAGACCATTGTTTCCCCTTCTGACCGTTTGTGACATGTGTTATGGTTGGTGAACATTGACCACCCATATAAAAATTCTCTGGTCATGGTCAGTGACATATGCCTAGTTTGGTTGTTTGGTGTGCATAGTAGCCACACCGTGCCACTGCGTATTGAAGTTCTTTTTCCTTTCTAGTCGATACACAGGGTTCCCAAACCATTGTCTCTCGCTCTGACCATTTGTGACTCGTGTTATGAGTTGTCAATGTTGACCACACATAGTGGACTTCTTCGGTCATAGTCGGTGACATATGTATCCTTTGGTTGGTCACTGTGTACGCTAGCCATACTGTGCCACTGCTTGTTGAAGGTCTTTGAACTTGCTAGTTGATAACTAGTGTTCCCAACCCATTGTTTCCCCCTCTGACCATTTGTGACTCGTGTTATGCGTTTTCAACGTTGACCACACACTGTGATATTCTTTTGGTCATGGTTAGTGACATATGCCTACTTTGGTTTGTCACTGTACATGGTTACCACGCCCTGTCACTACGTATCGAAGGTCTGTGTGCTTTCTAGTTGATAGCTAGTGTTCCCAAACCATTGTTACCCCCTCTGAATATCTGTGACTCGTGTTGTGAATTGTCAACATTGACCACATGAAGTGAAATTCTTTGGTCATGGTCAGTGACATATGCATACTTTAATTGGTCACTGTGTATTGTAGCCACACTGTGCCACTGCATATTGAAGGTATCTGTACTTGCTAATCGATAACTGACATTTAGAAACCATTATCTTCTACTCTGACCATTTGTGACTCGTGTTATGAGCTGTCAAAGTTTACCACACATGGTGACATTCTTTGGTCATGGTCAGTGACATATGGTTGGTCTTCCTGCATGGTATCCACACTGTGCCACTACGTAGTGAAGGTCATTGGGCTTGCTAGTTGATACCTGGTGTTCCCAAACAATTTTTTCCCCCTCTGACTATTTGTGACTCGTATTATGAGTTGCCAACGTTGACCATACACAGCGGATTTCTTTGGTCAAAGGCAGTACATATGCCTACTTTGGTCGGTCATTGTGCATGGTAGCCACACCGTGCTACTACTTACTTAAGGTCGTTGTACTTGCTAGCTGGTATCTAGTATTCCCAAACCATTGTTTCCTCCTCTGACAATTTGTGACCCATGTTATGGGTTGTCAACGTTGACCACACATAGTAAAAT
>SZWC01003402.1:164709-186239 GCA_023375785.1 Penium margaritaceum
GTTGGTCATGGTCAGTGACATATGCATACTTTGGTTGGTCACTGTGCATGGTAGCCACGCTGTGCCACTACATATTGAAGGTATTTGTACTTGCTAGTGGATAACTAGTATTCACAAACCATTATCTTCCACCCTGATGATTTGTGACTCGTGTTATGAGTTGTCAAAGTTTACCACACTAAGTGATGTTATTTGGTCGTGGTCAGTGACATATGCCTACTTTGGTTGGTCATCGTCCATGGTATCCACACCGTGCCACAACGTATTGAAGGTCCTTGTGCTTGCTATTTGATACCTGGTGTTCCCAAACCATTGTCTCCCCTCTTACCATTTGTCAATCCTGTTATGAGTCGTCAACGCTGACCACACACAGCGGATTTCTTTGGTCAAAGGTAGTACATATGCATGCTTTGGTCGGTCATTGTGCATGGTAGCCACACCGTGCTTATACTGATTGAAGGTCCCTGTACTTGCTAGTTGTGACCTGATATTCACATACCATTGTTTCTCCCTCTGAGCGTTTGTGACTCGTGTTATGGTTGGTGAATATTGACCACCCATATTGAAATTCTTTCATCATGGCCGGTGACATATGCCTAGTTTGGGTGTTTGGTGTGCATAGTAGCCACACCATGCCACTACGTATTGAAGATGTTTATCCTTTCTAGTCGATAAATAGGGTTTCCAAACCATTGTATCTCCCTCTGACCATTTGTGACTCGTGTTATGAGTTGTCAATGTTGACCATACATAGTGGACTTCTTTGGTCATAGTCACTGACGTGTGCATCCTTTGGGTGGTCATTGTGCACGCTATCCACACTCTTCCACTACTTGTTGAAAATCGTTCTACTTGCTAGTTGATAACTGGTGTTCCCAACCCATGGTTTCCCCCATTGACCATTTGTGAATCGTGTTATAAGTTTTCAACGTGAACCACACACTGTGAAATCCGTGTGGTCATGGTTTGTGACATATGCCTACTTTGGTTTGTCACTATACATGGTTACCATGCCGTGTCATTATGTATCGAAGCTCTTTGTGCTTTCTTGTTGACAGCTAGTGTTCACGAACCATTGTTAGCCCCCTCTGAATATCTGTGACTCGTGTTGAAAGTTGTCAACATTGACCACATGAAGTGAAATTCTTTGGTCATGGTCAGTGACATATGCATACTTTTGTTGGTCACTGTGCATTGTAGCCACACTGTGCCACTGGATATTGAAGGTATTTGTACTTACTAGTCCATAAATAGTATTTAGAAACCATTATCTTCCACTTTGACCATTTGTGACTCGTGTTATGAGTTGTCAAAGTTTACCACACATGGTGACATTCTTTGGTCATGATCAGTGACATATGGTTGGTCATCGTGCATGGTATCCACACCGTGCCACAACGTACTCAAGGTTATTGTGCTTGCTAGTTGATACCTGGTGTTCCCAAACAATTGTTTCCCCATCTTACTATTTGTGACTCGTATTATGAGTTGCCAACGTCGACCATACACAGCGGATTTCTTTGGTCAAAGGCAGTACATATGCCTACTTTGGTTGGTCATTGTGCATGGTAGTCACACCGTGCTACTACTGATTGAAGGTCGTTGTACTTGTTAGTTGAGAGCTGATATTCCCGGACCATTGTTTCCCCCTCTGACCGTTTTTGACTCGTTTTATGGTTGGTATTCTTTGGTCATGGTCAGTGACACATGCCTAGTTTGGTTGTTTGGTGTTCATAGTAGGCACACCGTGCCACTATGTATTGAAGTTATTTGTCATTTCTAGTCCATGCATAGGGTTCCCAAACCAGTGTCTCTCCCTCTGACAATTCGTGACTCGTGTTATGAGTTGTCAATGTTGACCACACATAGTGTGTCAACTGGCCTGAGGCAAACGGACTAGAAAACAGGGCCGACACAATAGCACCTGCCGTCCGCTCCTACCATTTCAGCTAGGAGAAGATATCACCCTCAGGATCACGGTTCCACACTGAGCAGTTCCCAGGCAATCACTTGCTAGCAACTGTGTCCACTTAACACTTGGTCACTTTCGTGCGAGGTGCTAGTCAAAGACTAACTCCTGGGGCTTAGACCAACCAGTGTCTTGGCCTGGCTTCTAAGGTGTGTGGGTAGTGACACTTTTGGGGTGGTCACTCCACACCACCTCACCAGTCCGCCAATTGGCTCATCCACCGACCGCCAAGTGGCGCACTCTCCTCATGCATCGAGAAATGTCTAAGAAACTTCCCCTGTGCTAGAAGGTCAAAAAACCTCCTGCGCACATCAAGGCTCGATCGCAGGACCTGTTGTCCCTAAGTCCAACATGCTATCCGTTGCGCTACACTTCTGGTGTCTCGCTTGGACTTGCACCACAAACAAGGTTTGGGGGACTTACTCCAAGGGAGCAGTGCATGCCCAACCTGTCCGTCAACCCATAGCAGTGGCCATGGGGCATAGAAGAACAACAATCTCTCCCTTGCACCGTAGGCCACCTGCTGTGGTAGTTTTCTTCGGCATGAACCTGTAGCTCTAGGTTGTGTTTGTGCATGNTTGGTCTTTAGTTCTCATCTCTTGCATCCACCATGCCGACTCCTCGAGCACCTGCAACATGCAAATCACTGTCTAGCGGCTTTGTCAAGAAGTCCGCAAGCATTTTCTTGGTTGCGACGTGCTCTTGTTCCACGACACCCTTGGCGATAAGGTCACGTGAGTAGTGGTACCGAATATTGATGTGCTTTGTACGCCAGGAGATCATGTCGTCCTCTGCCATAGCCATGGCACTTTGGTTGTCGATGCGGATGACCATTGCCTCCTCTTGTAGTACCTTGATCTCATCAAGCAAACTGCGAAGCCACTGTGTTTCCTTGCACACTTCGGAGAGTGCAATGTACTCCGCCTCAGCAGTAGAAAGTGAGACGCAGTCCTGCTTCCTGCTTGCCCACGAGACCGCACCACCTTTGAGAAGACAAACAAACCCTGAGGTGGACTTCCTGTCATCAATCCGTCCTCCCCAGTCCTTGTCAGTGTAGCATGTCAGCCGCAGCAAGTCTGATCCTTCTAGAACTCCAAACCGGAGTCCGACGTGCCGAGTCTTTTTGAGGTAGCGAAAAATCCACTTCACGACTTGCCAATGTTCTGGCCCAGGGTTGGCCACAAACCTGCTCACCTGACCCACTGCAAAAGCAATGTCAGGTCGTATTCCCACCATTGCATACATGAGGCTTCCAACGGCAGACTGGTATGGAATGTTTTGCATCTCCCGCCGGTCTGCCTCGTTGCTTGGTGACATGGAGGAGGAGAGCTTGCAGTCGGAGGACATGGGGGTGCTGACGGGCTTGCAGTCCTCCATGTTGTAGCGCTTCAAGATGTCCATGATGTACTTGGTCTGGCTGAGCTCGATGGTGCCTGCTTTGCGGTTGCGGTGAACAGCAATCCCGAGGAAGTACTCGAGAGGTCCCATGTCCTTCATCTTAAATCTGCTGGCCAGATTTTTCTTGAGGTCCGTGAGGGCCTCCTGCGAGGAAGAACACATGATAAGATCATCCACGTACAACACCACAAGTAGCAAGCGACGTTCGTCCTCCCGCACATAGACGCTAGGGCCATTTTTGCAATTTGCGAAGGAGATCTCAGCCATGAAGCTGTCCATCTCCTTGTACCAGATCCGTGGGGCCTGTTTCAGTCCGTACAACGCCTTCACCAGCTTGCACACCTTACCCTCGGGTGCTTTGACACCCTCCGGTACCTCCATTAGCACCTCCTTGTCGAGCTTCCCATGAAGGAAGGCTGTCTTCACATCCATCTGGTGGATCTCAAGGTCTTTGGCGGCAGCGACAGGAAGCATGGACCTGATGGAGGCAAACGTGACGACCAGTGTGAAGGTCTCATCGTACTCAGAACCTGCGCGCTGTGAGAACCCTTTCGCCACGACCCTTGCCTTGTACTTGTCGATGCTATCATCTTGCTTCTGCTTCAACCTGAGCACCCACTTTGAGCCCACCACGTGAGCGTTAGCGGGTCTGTCCACCAGCACCCATGTGCCATTTTCTTCGATGGACGCGAGCTCGCTGTCCACCGCCTCATTCCACTTGGCCGCATCGGGCCTTGCCAGCGCTTCAGCCACAGTGAGCGGCTCTCCCTGAGCCAAACAGGACCAGCTCAGTCCAGTCCAGCTTCCAGTGTCAGCGTCGTACTTTGGAGTTTGTTTTCTTTGTCGTGTGCTGCGACGTTGCATTGCTGGTGGATGTTTGCCATGCTGTTGCTCCTGTGGTGTTGGCTGCCCTGGAGTTGAATTTTCCTCTTTTGAAGAGCCACTGGCCTCCGAGCTGGTCTCAGAGGCCTCGGACGTCTCCGACTCTGTGTCGGAGCTCGCCGCTGCGTCAGCCTGCGCAGCCGCTCCCCCTGGCACACCACTCTTCTTCACGGCCTGCCGCACTGGCACCACTTGCCAGTTTTCAGGAGCTTGATCTCCTGACTCTAGCAGCACCAACCACTCTCCCTGTTTTGGAGCTTCCGTGGGATCAAGCATCTCTTCCTTGCCTGGTTTCCTCTCGTCAAAGGTGACATCCCGGCTGGTGATGAGTCTTCTTCCTGCCAGGTCCCACAAGCGATATGTCTTGTGGGCCGTCTCATAGCCCACCATAACGCACTTTCGTGCTCTTGAATCCAGCTTGCCGGCACCCTCACCCGCCTGGACCTTTGCCCATGCGGTGCAGCCGAATACNTGCCGCTTCTGCCCAGAACCGCGGTGGAAGCTTTGCATCGAAGAGCATGCTACGCACCATGCCGAGGATGGTCTGATTCATCCGTTCGGCAACACCATTGCTCTGCGGCGTGTAAGGCGTTGTGGGCTGGTGGTTGATCCCATGTTGCCGCAACCAGCCCTTGCATGCCTCGTACTCTCCGCCGTTGTCGCTCCGCATCCCTTTGACTCTCTTTCCGGTCTGCCGCTCCACCATGGCGACAAACTCCTGCAACTTTTCTCTGACCTCTCCCTTTGTTTTGAGGAAGAAGATCCACACCTTGCGGCTGTGGTCGTCTATGAAGGTCAGAAAATACTTGCTACCACCGTTTGATGCCGTGCGAAAGGGTCCGCACACGTCGGTGTGAATCAGGTCAAGGGCTGATTCTGCGCGGCGACCATTGCGCTCAAAGCGAGTTCGCTTGGTCTTGCCTTGGAGGCAAGGTTCACACAGGCTGCCACACTCAACCGCATCCTTCTTGCAACCATCCATGCCACGGACCAGCTGTTGTTGCTGAATGACTTGGAGCGTGCTGTTTGCAACGTGCCCAAAGCGTCTGTGCCACAGATCAGTGTCTTCGTCCTTTGCAGCAGAGGATGCTTTTTCAGTTCTTGTTGGTGTGCTCTCCTGTGTTGGTGCCGAGACCACTGCCTCCGCTGCACCCGCATGACCCTCGTCTTCCGAGGTCTTTGCTGCCGTTGTCTGCAATACGTAGAGTCCATCAACCCGTGGAACCTGTGCCACGAGATCTTTGTTGGCACAGAGGACCTTGATGTCCTCGTTCCTGGCGATGACCGCCTTCTTCTGTGTGAACACCACTGTCATGTTGTTGTCCGTTATCTTTGACACGGACAGAAGTTTTGCCGCAAAGGAGGGCATGTAGACCACGTCACGTAGCCGTAGATCCTTCTCTGCACCATTAAGGTTGATGCTCACCAGCTTGTCTCCCACGCCCTTTGCGTTGACGACACTGCCGTTTGCACATCTGAACCGCCGATCGGTGGGGCCGATGGAGAAAAATCCAGCCTGGTCGTTGCTGGAGTGATGATTGGTGCCGGAGTTGAGCCCAAAAGCTCCTGGCCTGAGCAGCGCCGCTCCTTTTGCTGGAGGCGTGCTCTGTGCCATCATGTTGGTGGCCTCTTTGCCACCCTTTTTGTTGCCTTTGTTCCCACCGCTTCCGCCGTCTTCCTTCTTTGGCGACCTGCACTCTCTTGCCCAGTGCCCAGGTTTACCGCAGTTGTGGAAATTACCCTGTCGCTTGGGAGCCTTGCCGCCATTTTTGCCTCCGCCGCCACCGCTTCCACTGCCGCCTTTCTGACCAGAGGCTGACCCTTTGCTCCCGCGGCCACCGTAGCGTGCGGCATAGGCTGAGAAGTTAGCCTCACTTCCGCTGCGGCGCATGGCCTCGTTTCGCACGTACTCGGACACTGCCGTGTACGTCAGGTCGTCCTCCTTCCAGCCGCCCATGACGGTGATCATTGGACTCCAGCTCTCCGGTAGCGCCATGAGGAGGATCATGGCTTGCATGTTCTCGTCAAGGTCCCAGTTCATCTGGCGAGCCTCGCCAAGGAGTCCTTCAAACTCCTGTAGGAAATCGGGGATTGATTCGCCCTCATTCACCCGCATGCTGATCAGCCGTTGTAGGATGAATAGTCTGTTCGCGAGGGAGGTGGATTGGTGCACGCGCTTGAGCTTGTCGTAAGCTTCGGAAGCCAGCGTGTACCCGGCAATGATGGGAACATACTTCTTGGCTATCGCGTTGCTGAGGAATGACATTACAATATCATTTCGATCCATCCAAGCCTCATGCTCAGATGTGCCTTCCGCGNGCACCTGGAGAGAGCGTACCAGAGTTGAGCGAAGCGTGCCTTACAACTGGTCAGTGTGGGCCCATAACCCTTTGTCAACCGGCCTGAGGCAAACAGACTAGAAAACAGGGCCGACACAATAGCACCTGCCGTCCGCTCCTAGCATTTCAGCTAGGAGAAGATATCACCCTCAGGATCACGGTTCCACACTAAGCAGTTCCTAGGCAATCACTTGCTAGCAACTGTGTCCACTTAACACTTGGTCACTTTCGCGCGAGGTGCTAGTCAAAGACTAACTCCTGGGGCTTAGACCAACCAGTGTCTTCTTTATACTGTTCCTTAGTTGGACAACTCTCTGAGGAGCATCTGAGGCCAGATTATGTAATTTGAATGAGGAATGAGCCTGGTACATATAGTCCTAGGCCTGGCTTCTAAGGTGTGTGGGTAGTGACACTTTTGGGGTGGTCACTCCACACCACCTCACCAGTCCGCCAATTGGCTCATCCACCGACCGCCAAGTGGCACACTCTCCTCATGCATGGAGAAATGTCTAAGAAACTTCCCCTGTGCTAGAAGGTCAAAAAACCTCCTGCGCACATCAAGGCTCCATCGCAGGACGTGTTGTCCCTAAGTCCAACATGCTATCCGTTGCGCTACACTTCTGGAGTCTCGCTTGGACTTGCACCACGAACAAGGTTTGGGGGACTTACTCCAAGGGAGCAGTGCATGCCCAACCTGTCCATCAACCCATAGCAGTGGCCATGGGGCATAGAAGAACAACATAGTGGACTTCTTCCATCATAGTCAGTGACGTATTCATCCTAGTGATATTATCCTAGTTTGGTTTATCACTGTACATGGTTACCACGCCGTGTCACTACATAGTAAAGGTATTTGTGCTTTCTAGTTAATAGTTGGTCTTCCCAAACCATTTTTACCCCACTCTGACTATCAGTGACTCGTGTTGTAAGTTGTCAACGCTGACCACATGAAGTGAAATTCATTGGTCATGGTCAGTGACATATGCATTCTTTCGTTGGTCACTGTGCATGGTAGCCACGTTGTGCCACTACGTATTGAAGGTATTTGTACTTGCTAGTAGATAACTACTATTCACAAACCATTATCTTCCACCCTTATCATTTGTGACTCGTGTTATGAGTTGTCATAGTTTACCACACTTAGTGACATTATTTGGTCATGGTCAGTGACATATGCCTACTTTGGTTGGTCATCGTGCATGGTATCCACATCGTGCCACAAGTTATTGAAGGTCCTTGTACTTTCTAGTTGATACCTGGTGTTCCCAAACCATTGTCTCCCCCTGTGACGATTTGTGACTCCTATTATGAGTTTTCAACGTTGACCACATATAGCGGATTTCTTTGGTCAAAGGTAGTACATATGCCTACTTTGGTCGGTCATTGTGCATGGTAGCCACACCCTACTTATATTGATTGAAGGTTACTGTACTTGCTTGTTGAGACCTGATATTCCCAAACCATTGTTTCCCCTTCTGACCGTTTGTGACATGTGTTATCGTTGGTGAACGTTGACCACCCATATTGAAATTCTCTGGTCATGGTCAATGACATATGCCTAGTTTGGTTGTTTGGTGTGCATAGTAGTCACACCGTGCCACTATGTATTGAAGTTCTTTGTCCTTTTTAGTCGATACACAGGGTTCGCAAACCATTGTATCTCCATCTGACCATTTGTTACTCGTGTTATGAGTTGTCAATGTTGACCACACATAGTGGACTTCTTCGGTCATTGTCAGTGATGTATGCATCCTTTGGTTGGTCACTGTGTACGCTAGCCATACCGTGCCACGACTTGTTTAAGGTCTTTGTACTTGTTAGTTAATAACTAGTGTTTCCAACCCATTGCTTCCCCCTCTGACCATTTGTGACTCGTGTTATGCGTTTTCAACATTGACCACACACTGTGAAATTCTTTTGGTCATGGTTAGTGACATATGCCTACTTTGGTTTGTCACTATACATGGTTACCACGCCATGTCACTACGTATCAATGGTCTCTGTGCTTTCTAGTTCATAGCTAGTGTTCCCAAACCATTGTTACCACCTCTGAATATCTATGACTCGTGTTGTGAGTTGTCAACATTGACCACATGAAGTGAAATTCTTTGGTCATGGTCANCCATTGTTTCCCCCTCTGACCATTTGTGACTCGTGTTATGCGTTTTCAACATTGACCACACACTGTGAAATTCTTTTGGTCATGGTTAGTGACATATGCCTACTTTGGTTTGTCACTATACATGGTTACCACGCCATGTCAATACGTATCAATGGTCTCTGTGCTTTCTAGTTCATAGCTAGTGTTCCCAAACCATTGTTACCACCTCTGAATATCTGTGACTCGTGTTGTGAGTTGTCAACATTGACCACATGAAGTGAAATTCTTTGGTCATGGTCAGTGACATATGCATACTTTGGTTGGTCACTGTGCATGGTAGCCACGCTGTGCCNACATATGCCTACTTTGGTTTGTCACTATACATGGTTACCACGCCATGTCACTACGTATCAATGGTCTCTGTGCTTTCTAGTTCATAGCTAGTGTTCCCAAACCATTGTTACCACCTCTGAATATCTATGACTCGTGTTGTGAGTTGTCAACATTGACCACATGAAGTGAAATTCTTTGGTCATGGTCAGTGACATATGCATACTTTGGTTGGTCACTGTGCATTGTAGCCACACTGTGCCACTGCATATTGAAGGTGATTGTTCTTGCTAGTCGATTACTAGTATTTATAAACCATTATCTTCCACTCGGACCATTTGTGACTTGTGTTATGAGTTGTCAAAGTTTACCACACATGGTGACATTCTTTGATCATGGTCAGTGACATATGGTTTGTCATCGTGCATGGTATCCACTCCGTGCGAAAACGTACTAAAGGTCATTGTGCTTGCTAGTTGATACCTGGTATTCCCAAACAATTGTTTCCCCCTCTGACTATTTGTGACTCGTATTATGAGTTGCCAACATTGACCATACACAGCGGATTTCTTTGGTCAAAGGCAGTACATATGCCTATTTTTGTCAGTCATTGTGCATGGTAGCCACACCGTGCTACTACTGACTGAAGGTCGTTGTACTTGCTAGTTGAGAACTGATATTCCTGGACCATTGTTTCCCCCTCTGACCACTTGTGACTCGTGTTATGGTTGGTGAACGTTGACCACCCATGTTGAAATTCTTTGGTCATGAATAGTAACATTTGCCAAGTTTGGTTGTTTGGTGTGCATAGTAGCCACACCGTGCTTCTACGTATTGAAGTTATTTGTCCTTTCTAGTCCATGCATAGGGTTCCCAAACCATTGTCTCTCCCTCTTACCATTTGTGACTCCTGTTATGAGTTGTCAATGTTAACCACAAATAGTGGACTTCTTCTGTCATAGTGAGTGACGTATTCATCCCTTGAATGGTCACTGTGCACGCTAGCCACACCGTGCCATTAATTGTTGAAGTTCTCCATACTTGCTAGTGGATAACTGGTGTTTTCAACCCATTGTTTCACCCTCTGACCATTTGTGACTCGTGTGATGAGGTTTCAACGTTTACCTCACACCGTGAAATTTGTTGGTCATGGTTAGTGACATATGCCTAGTTTGGTTTTTCACTGTACGTGGTTACCACGCAGTGTCACTACGTAATAAAGGTATTTGTGCTTTCTTGTTAATAGTTGTTGTTCCCAAACCATTCTTAGCCCACTCTGACTATCAGTGACTCGTGTTGTGAGTTTTCAACGCTAACCACATAAAGTGTAATTCGTTGGTCATGGTCAGTGACATATGCATACTTTCGTTGGTCACTGTGCATGGTATCCACGATGTGCCACTACATATTGAAGGTATTTGTACTTGCTAGTGGATAACTAGTATTCACAAACCATTATCCTTCAACCTAACCATTTGTGACTCGTGTTATGAGTTGTCATAGTTTACCGCACTTAGTGACATTATTTGGTCATGGTCAGTGACATATGCCTACTTTGGTTGGTCATCGTGCATGGTATCCACACCGTGCCACAACTTATTGAAGGTCCTTGTGCTTGCTAGTTGATACCTGGTGTTCCCAAACCATTGTGTGCCCCTCTGACCATCTGTGACTCCTATTATGAGTTGTCAACGTTGACCACACACAGCGGATTTCTTAAGTATAAGGCAGTACATATGCCTACTTTGGTCGGTCATTGTGCATGGTAGCCACACCGTGCTTATACTCATTGAAGGTCACTGTACTTGCTAGTTGAGAACTGATATTCCCAGACCATTGTTTCCCCTTCTCACCGTTTGTGACATGTGTTATGGTTGGTGAACGTTGACCACCCATATTGAAATTCTCTGGTCATGGTAAGTGACATATGCCTAGTTTGGTTGTTTGGTGTGCATAGTAGCCACACCGTGCCACTACGTATTGAAGNNTTTGGTCATGGTTAGTGACATATGCCTACTTTGGTTTGTCACTATACATGGTTACCACGCCATGTCACTACATATCAAAGGTCTCTGTGCTTTCTAGTTCATAGCTAGCGTTCCCAAACCATTGTTACCCCCTCTGAATATCCGTGACTCGTGTTGTGAGTTGTCAACATTGACCACATGAAGTGAAATTCTTTGGTCATGGTCAGTGACATATGCATACTTTGGTTGGTCACTGTGCATTGTAGCCACACTGTGCCACTGCATATTGAAGGTATTTGTACTTGCTAGTTGATAACTAGTATTTATAAACCATTATCCTCCACTCGGACCATTTGTGACTCGTGTTATGAACTGTCAAAGTTTACCACACATGGTGACATTCTTTGGTCATGGTCAGTGACACGTGGTTCGTCATCGTGCATGGTATCCATACCGTGCCACAACGTACTGTAGGTCATTGTGCTTGCTAGTTGATACCTGGTGTTCCCAAACAATTGTTTCCCCCTCTGACCATTTGTGACTTGTATTATGAGTTGCCAACGTTGACCATACACGGCGGATTTCTTTGGTCAAAGGCAGTACATATGGCTACTTTGGTCGGTCATTGTGCATGGTAGCCACACCGTGGTACTACTGAATGAAGGTCGTTGTCTTTGGTAGTTGAGAACTGATATTCCTGGACCATTGTTTCCCCCTCTGACCATTTGTGACTCGTGTTATGGTTGGTGAACGTCGACCACCCAAATTGAAATTCTTTGGCCATGGTCAGTGACACATGCCTACTTTGGTTGTTTGGTGTGCATAGTAGCCACATCGTGCCACAACGTATTGAAACCATTGTCTCTCCCTCTGACCATTCGTGACTCCTGTTATGAGTTGTCAATGTTGACCACACATATTGGACTTCTTCCATCATAGTCAGTGATGTATTCATCCCTTGGTTGGTCACTGTGCACGCTAGCCACACTGTGCCACTACATGTTGAAGTTATTCATACTTGCTAGATGATAACTAGTATTCCCAACCCATTGTTTCCCCCTCTGACCATTTGTGACTCGTGTGATGAGTTTTCAACATTGACCAGACACCGTGAAATTCGTTGGTCATGGTTAGTGACATATACCTAGTTTGGTTTGTCACTGTACGTGGTTACCACGCCGTGTCACTACGTAACAAAGGTATTTGTGCTTTTTAGTTAATAGTTGGTGTTCCCAAACCATTGTTACCCCACACTGACTATCAGTTAATCGTGTTGTGAGTTGTCAACGCTGACCACATGAAGTGCAGTTCGTTGGTCATGGTCAGTGACATATGCATACTTTGGTTGGTCACTGTGCATGGTAGCCACGCTGTGCCACTACATATTAAAAGTAGATGTCCTTGCTAGTCGATAACTAGTATTCACAAACCTTTATCTTCCACCCTGCCCATTTGTGACTCGTGTTATGAGTTTTCAAAGTTTACCACACTTAGTGACATTATTTGGTCATGGTCAGTGACATATGCCTACTTTGGTTGGTCATAGTGCATGGTATCCACACTGTGCCACAACTTATTGAAGGTCCTTGTGCTTGCTAGTTGATACCTGGTGTTCCCAAACCATTGTCTCCCCCTCTGACCATTTCTGACTCCTATTATGAGTTGTCAACGCTGAACACACACAGCGGATTTCTTTGGTCAAAGGTAGTACATGAACCTACTTTGGTCGGTCAACGTGCATGGTAGCCATACCGTGCTTATACTGATTGAAGGTCGCTGTACTTGCTAGTTGTGAACTGATATTCACAGACCATTGTTTCCCCCTCTGACCGTTTGTGACTCGTGTTATGGTTGGTGAATGTTGACCACCCATATTGAAATTCTTTCATCATGGCCGGTGACATATGCCTAGTTTGGTTGTTTGGTGTGCATAGTAGCCACACCGTGCCACTACGTATTGAAGNTGTGACTCCTATTATGAGTTGTCAACGCTGACCACACACAGCGGATTTCTTTGGTCAAAGGTAGTACATATGCCTACTTTGGTCGGTCATTGTGCATGGTAGCCACACCGTGCTTATACTGATTGAAGGTCGCTGTACTTGCTAGTTGAGAACTGATATTCACAGACCATTGTTTCCCCCTCTGACCGTTTGTGACTCGTGTTATGGTTGGTGAATGTTGACCACCCATATTGAAATTCTTTCATCATGGCCGGTGACATATGCCTAGTTTGGTTGTTTGGTGTGCAAAGTAGCCACACCGTGCCACTACGTATTGAAGATCTTTATCCTTTCTAGTCGATACATAGGGTTCCCAACCCATTGTCTCTCCCTGTGACCATTTGTGACTCGTGTTAGGAGTTGTCAACGTTGACCATACATAGTGGACTTCTTCGGTCATAGTCAGTGAGGTGTGCATCCTTTGGGTGGTCACTGTACACGCTAGCCACACCGTGCCACTACTTGTTGAGAATCTTTCTACTTGCTAGTTGATAACTAGTGTTCCCAACCCATGGGTTCCCCCACTGACCATTTGTGACTCGTGTTATGAGTTTTCAACAGTAACCACACTCTGTGAAATCCGTTTGGTCAAGGTTTGTGACATATGCCTAGTTTGGATTGTCACTGTACGTGGTTACACGCCGTGTCACTACGTACCAAAGGTATTTGTGCTTTGTAGTTAATAGTTTGTGTTCCCAAGCCATTGTTACCCCACTCTGACTATCAATGACTCGTGTTGTGAGTTGTCAACGCTGACCACATGAAGTTCAATTCGTTGGTCATGGTCAGTGACATATGCATACTTCGGTTGGTCACTGTGCATGGTAGCCATGCTGTGCCACTACATATTGAAAGTAGTTGTACTTGCTAGTCGATAATTAGTATTCTCAAACCATTATCTTCCACCCTGACAATTTGTGACTCGTGTTATAAATTGCCAAAGTTTACCACACTTAGTGGCAATATTTGGTCATGGTCAGTGACATATACCTACTTTGGTTGGTCATCTTGCATGGTATCCACACCGTGCCACAACTCATTGAAGGTCCTTGGGCTTGCTAGTTGATACCTGGTGTTCCCAAACCATTGCCTCCCCCTCTGACCATTTGTGACTCCTATTATGAGTTGTCAACGCTGACCACACACAGCGGATTTCTTTGGTCAAAGGTAGTACATATGCCTACTTTGGTCGGTCATTGTGCATGGTCGCCACACCGTGCTTATACTGATTGAAGGTCACTGTACTTGCTAGTTGAGAACTGATATTCCCAGACCATTGTTTCCCCTTCCGATCGTTTGTGACATGTGTTATGGTTTGTGAATGTTGACCACCCATATTGAAATTCTCTGGTTATGGTAAGTTACATATGCCTAGTTTGGTTGTTTGGTGTTCATAGCAGCCACACCGTGCCACTACGTATTGAAGTTCTTTGTCCTTTCTAGTTGATACACAAGGTTCCCAAACCATTGTCTCTCCATCTGACCATTTGTGACTCGTGTTATGAGTTGTCAATGTTGACCATACATAGTGGACTTCTTCGGTCATAGTCAGTGATGTATGCATCCTTTGATTGGTCACTGTGTAAGCTACCCATACCGTGCCACGGCTTGTTTAAGGTCTTTGTACTTGCTAGTTGATGACTAGTGTTCCCAACCCATTGTTCCCCCCTCTGACCATTTGTGACTCGTGTTATGTGTTTTCAACGTTGACCACACGCTGTGAAATTCGTTTCGTCATGGTTAGTGACATATGCCTACTTTGGTTTGTCACTGTCCATGGTTACCACGCCATGTCACTACGTATTGAAGGTCCTGTGCTATCTAGCTGATAGCTAGTGTTTGCAAACCATTGTTACCCCCTCTGAATATCTGCGACTCGTGTTGTGAGTTGTCAACATTGACCACATGAAGTGAAATTCTGTGGTAATGGTCAGTGACATATGCATACTTTGGTTTGTCACTGTGCATGGTAGCCACGCTGTGCCACTACATATTGAAATTAGTTATCCTTGCTAGTAGATAACTTGTATTCATAGACCATTATCTTCCACTCGGACCATTCGTGACTCGTGTTATGAGTTGTCAAAGTTTACCACACATGGTTACATTCTTTGGTCATGGTCAGTGACATATGGTTTGTCATCGTGCATGGTATCCACAGCGTGCCAAAACGTACTGAAGGTCATTGTGCTTGCTAGTTGATACCTGGTGTTCCCAAACAATTGTTTCCCTGTCTGACTATTTGTAACTCGTATTATGAGTTGCCAACGTTGACCATACACAACGGATTTCTTTGGTCAAAAGCAGTATATATGCCTACTTTGGTCGGTCATTGTGCATGGTAGCCACACCGTGCAACTACTGAATGAAGGTCGTTGTACTTGCTAGTTGAGAACAGATATTCCTTGACCATTGTTTCCCCCTCTGACCGTTTTTGACTCGTGTTATGGTTGGTGAACGTTGACCACCCATACTGAAATTCTTTGGTCATGGTCAGTGACATATGCCTAGTTTGGTTGTTTGGTGTGCATAGTAGCTACACCTTGCCACTACGTATTGAAGTTATTTGTCCTTTCTTGTCCGTGCATAGGGTTCCCAAACCATTGTCTCTCCCTCCGACCATTCGTGACTCCTGTTATGAGTTTTCAATGTTGACCACACATAGTGGACTTCTTCCATCATAGTCAGTGACGTATTCATCCCTTGGTTGGTCACTGTGCACGCTAGCCAAACCGTGCCACTGCTTGTTGAAGTTCTTCATTCTTGCTAGTTGATGACTAGTGTTTCAAACCCATTGTTTCCCCCTCTGACCATTTGTGACTCGTGTGATGAGTTTTCAACGTTGACCACACACCGTGAAATTCGTTGGTCATTGTTAGTGACATATGACTAGTTTGGTTTGTCACTGTACGTGGTTACCACGCCGTGTCACTACGGAACAAAGGTATTTGTGCTTTCTAGTGAATAGTTGGTGTTTCCAAACCATTGTTACCCCACTCTGACTATCATTGACTCGTCTTGTGAGTTGTCAACGCTGACCACATGAAGTGAGATTCGTTGGTCATGGTCAGTGACATATGCATACTTTGGTTGGTCATTGTGCATGATAGCCACACTGTGCCACTACATATTAAAAGTAGTTGTACTTGCTCATCGATGACTAGTTTTCAAAAACCTTTATCTTCCAGCCTGACCATTTGTGACTCGTGTTATGAGTTGTCAACGTTTACCACACTTAGTGACATTATTTGGTCATGGTCAGTGACATATGCCTGTTTTGGTTGGTCATCGTGCATGGTATCAACACCGTGCCACAACTTATTGAAGGTCCTTGTGCTTGCTAGTTGATACCTGGTGTTCCCAAACCATTGTCTCCCCCTCTAACTATTTGTGACTCCTATTATGAGTTAACAACGCTGGTCACACGCAGCGGATTTCTTTGGTCAAAGGTGGTACATATACCTACTTTGGCCGGTCATTGTGCATGGTAGCCACACCGTGCTTATACTGATTGAAGGTTGCTGTACTTGCTAGTTGTGAGCTCATATTCACAGACCATTGTTTCCCCCTCTGACCGTTTGTGACTCGTGTTATGGTTGGTGAACGTTGACCACCCATATTGAAATTCTTTCATCATGGCCGGTGACATATGCCTAGTTTTGTTGTTTGGTGTGGATAGTAGCCACACCGTGCCACTACGTATTGAAGATATTTATCCTTTCTAGTCGATACATAGGGTTCCCAAACCATTGTCTCTCCCTCTGACCATTTGTGACTCGTGTTATGAGTTGTCAATGTCGACCATACATAGTGGACTTTTTGGTCATAGTGAGTGACGTGTGCATCCTTTTGGTGGTCACTATGCACGCTACCCACACCGTGCCACTACTTGTTGAAATTCTTTCTACTTGCTAGTTGATAACTAGTGTTCCCAACCCATGGTTCCCCCCAATGACCATTTGTGACTCGTGTTATGAGTTTTCAACATTAACCACACACTGTGAAATCCGTTTGGTCATGGTTTCTGACATATGCCTACTTTAGTTTGTCACTGCACATGGTTCCCACGCCTTGTCATTACGTATCGAAGGTATTTGTGCTTTCTTGTTGTTAGCTAGTGTTCCCGAACTATTGTTAGCCCCCTGTGACTATCTGTGACTCGTGTTGTGATTTGTCAACATTGACAACATGAAGTGAAATTCTTTGGTCATGGTCAGTGACATATGCATACTTTGGTTGGTCACTGTGCATTGTAGCCACACTACCACTGCATATTGAAGGTATTTGTACTTGCTAGTCGATAACTAGTGTTTAGAAACCATTATATTCCACTCTGGCCATTTGTGACTCGTGTTATGAGTTGTCAAAGTTTACCACACATGGTGACATTGTTTGGTCATGGTCAGTGACATATGGTTGGTCATCGTGCATGGTATCCACACCGTGACACAACGTAGTGAAGGTCATTGTGCTTGCTAGTTGATACCTGGTGTTCCCAAACAATTTTTTCCCCCTTTGACTGTTTGTGACTCGTAGTATGAGTTGCCAACGTTGACCAGACACAGCGGATTTCTTTGCTCAAAGGAAGTACATATGCCTACTTTGGTTGGTCATTGTGCATGGTAGCCACACTGTGCTACTACTGATTGAAGGTCGTTGTACTTGCTAGTTGAGAACTGATATTCCCGGACCATTGTATCCCCCTCTGACTGTTTGTGACTCGTGTTATGGTTGGTGAACGTTGACCACTCATATTAAAATTCTTTGGTCATGGTCAGTGACATATGCTTAGTTCGGTTGTTTGGTGTGCATAGTAGCCACACTGTGCCACTACGTATTGAAGTTATTTGTCATTTCTAGTCCATGGATAGGGTTCCCAAACCATTGTCTCTCCCTCAAACAATTTGTGACTCGTGTTATGAGTTGTCAATGTTGACCACACATAGTGGACTTCTTCCGTCGTAGTCAGTGACGTATTCATCCTTTGGTTGGTCACTGTGCATGCTAGCCACACCGTGCCACTACTTGTTGAAGTTCCTCATGCTTGCTAGTTGATAACTAGTGTTCCCAACCCATTGTTTCCCCCTCTGACCATTTGTGACTCGTGTGATGAGTTTTCAATGTTGACCACACACCGTGAAATTCGTTGGTCATGGTTAGTGACATGTGCCTAGTTCTGTTTGTCACTGTACGTGGTTACCACGCCGTGTCACTGCGTAATAAATGTATTTGTACTTTCTAGTTAATAGTTGCTGTTCCCAAACCATTGTTACCCCACTCAAACTATCAATGACATGTGTTGTGAGTTGTCAACGCAGACCACATGAAGTGAGATTCGTTGGTCATGGTCAGTGACATATGCATACTTTGGGTGGTCAATGTGCATGGTAGACACGCCGTGCCACTATATATTGAAGGTATTTGTACTTGCTAGTGGATAAATAGTATTAACAACCCTTTATCTTCCACCCTGACCATTTGTGACTCGTGTTATGAGTTGTCATAGTTTACCACACTTAGTGACATTGTTTGGTCATGGTCAGTGACATATGCCTACTTTGGTTGGTCATCGTGCATGGTATCCACACCTTGCCAAAACTTATTGAAGGTCCTTGTGCTTGCTAGTTGATACCTGGTGTTCCCAAACCATTGTCTCCCCCTCTGACCATTTGTGACTCCTATTATGAGTTGTCAAGGTTGACCACACAAAGCGGATCTCTTTGGTCAAAGGCAGTACATATGCCTACTCTGGTCGGTCATTGTGCATGGTAGCCACGTCGTGCTTATACTGATTGAAGGTCACTTTACTTGCTATTTGACAACTGAAATTCGCAGACCATTGTTTCCCCTTCTCACCGTTTGTGACATGTGTTATGGTTGGTGAACGTTGACCACCCATATTGAAATTCTCTGGTCATGGTCAGTGACCTATGCCTAGTTTGGTTGTTTGGTGTGCATAGTAGCCACACCGTGCCACTATGTATTGAAGTTCTTTGTCCTTTCTAGTCGATACACATGGTTCCCAAACCATTGTCTCTCCGTCTGACCATGTGTTACTCGTGTTATAAGTTGTCAATGTTGACCACACATAGTGGACTTCTTTGTTCCTAGTGAGTAACGTATGCATCCTTTGGTTGGTCACTGTGTACGCTAGCCATACCGTGCCACGGCTTGTTTAAGGTCTTTATACATTCTAGTTGATAACTAGTGTTCCCAACCCATTGTTTCCCCCTCTGACCATTTGTGACTCGTGTTATGCGTTCTCAGCCTTGACCACACACTGTGAAATTCTTTTGGTCATAGTTAGTGACATATGCCTACTTTGGTTTGTCACTGTACATGGTTAATATGCCATGTCACTACGTATCGAACGTCTCTGTGCATTTTAGTTGATAGCTAGTTTCCCCAAACCATTGTTACCCCCTCTGAATATCTGTGACTTGTGTTGTGAGTTGTCAACATTTACCACATGAAGTGAAATTCTTTGGTCATGGTCAGTGACGTATGCATACTTTGGTTGGTCACTGTGCATTGTAGCAACACTGTGCCACTGCATACTGAAGGTATTTCTACTTGCTAGTTGATAACTAGTATTTAGAAACCACTATCTTCCACTCGGACCATTTGTGACTCGTGTTATGAGTTGTCAAAGTTTACCACACATGGTGACATTCTTTGGTCATGGTCAGTGCCATATGGTTTGTCATTGTGCATGGTATCCACACCGTGCCACAACGTACTGAAGGTCATTGTGCTTGCTAGTTGATAACTGGTGTTCCCAAACAATTGTTTCCCCCTCTGACTATTTGTGACTCGTATTATGAGTTGCCAACGTTGACCATACACAGCGGATTTCTTTGCTCAAAGGCAGTACATATGCCTACTTTGGTCGGTCATTGTGCATGGTAGCCACATCGTGCTTCTACTGACTGAAGGTCGTTGTACTTGCTAGTTGAGAACTGATATTCCTAGACCTTTGTTTCCCCCTCTGACTGTTTGTGACTCCTGTTATGGTTGGTGAATGTTGACCACCCATATTGAAATTCTTTGGTCATGGTCAGTGACATATGCCTAGTTTGGTTGTTTGGTGTGCATAGTAGCCACACCGTGCCACTACGCATTGAAGTTATTTGTCCTTTCTAGTCCATGCACAGGGTTCCTAAACCATTGTCTCTCCCTCTGACCATTTGTGACTCCTGTCATGAGTTGTTAATGCTCACCTCACATAGTGGACTTCTTCCCTCATAGTCAGTGACGTATTCATCCCTTGGTTGGTCACTGTGCACGCTAGCCACACCATGCAACTACTTGTTGAAGTTCTTCATACTTGCTAGTTGATAACTAGCGTTCCCAACCCATTGTTTCCCCCTCTGACCATTTGTGACTCGTGTGATGTCTTTTCAACGTTGACCACACACTGTGAAATTCGTTGGTCATGGTTAGTGACATATTCCTAGTTTTGTTTGTCACTGTACGTGGTTTCCACGCCGAGTCACTACGTAATAAAGGTTGGTGTTCCCAAACCATTGTTACCCCACTCTCACTATCAGGGACTCGCGTTGTGAGTTGTCAACGCTGACCACATGAAGTGTATTTTGTTGGTCATGGTCAGTGACATATGCATATTTTGGTTGGTCACTGTGCATGGTAGCCACGCTGTGCCACTACATATTGAAGTTATTTGTACTTGCTAGTGGATAACTAGTAGTCAGAAACCATAATCTTCCACCCTGACCATTTGTGACTCGTTTTATGAGTTGTCAAAGTTTACCACACTTAGTGACATTCTTTGGTCATGGTCAGTGACATATGCCTACTTTGGTTGGTCATCGTGCATTGTATCCACACCGTGCCACAACTTATTGAAGGTCCTTGTGCTTGCTAGTTGATACCTGGTGTTCCCAACCCATTGTCTCCCCCTCTGACCATTTGTGACTCCTATTATGAGTTGTCAACGTTGACCACACAGAGCGGATTTCTTTGGTCAAAGGCAGTACATATGCCTATCTTGGTCGGTCATTGTGCATGGTAGCCACACCGTGCTTATACTGATTGAAGGTCACTGTACTTGCTAGTTGGTATCTAGTATTCCCAAACCATTGTTTCCCCCTCTGACAATTTGTGACACATATTATGGGTTGTCAACGTTGACCACACATAGTAAGATTGTTTGGTCATGGCAAGTGGCCCATGCCTAATCTGGTTGGTCATTGTGCATGGTAGCCACACTGTTCCACTACTTGTTGAAAGTATTTGTACTTGCTAGTCAATAAATAGCAAAAGGTTTCTCCCTTTGACACCAGGTTGGTATTTATTGATTGGTTACGCGTAGGTGCCTTCACTGGAGTATTCCCTCCCACCCCCTTAGACGGATGTGCCATGGACAACCTGGAGGACAGATTTGCGACCGCATTATGACACCCCCCCTACCCCCCCCCACGGCTTAGGCTCGAACGTAGAGTTGAGGTTTCACAACACCCCCCCCCCCAGGTCGCAAGCCAATTCTATATTGCGCGTACGAGGATTCAAACCCAGGACCTA